>JAMZAV010005537.1:0-33695 GCA_024449915.1 Sweltsa coloradensis
TTTAGTTTAAAAACAATGTAAATGTATTGTAATAACTTTGTATATTTAGTCAACAACTTCAACTGTTATTGATAAATTGTTGGTTGACGCAATGTAATGTGATAGATACTAATAAATGATGATGATGATGATGATGATGATGATGATGGGATGGGAGGGGAGGAGGAGAGGAGGGGATCCGCTTGTTCTGTTCCTGTGGTCGTGGTAGGTCCTGTAATCATCACATCAAGTAGATGACTGGTTGAATCATCTTGATAAGATGAGGGGAGGAAGGGAGGAAGGGATCCGCTTGTTTCTGTTCCTGTGGTGTAATGACGTTCGAGACGATGAGTGGCGAAACAATTCAGATAAAGAACAGCAATCATTCTTTATGCAGAATTCAAATAAATGTAGTATTCGCATTGGACTATGCTGTGTTAATATAGCCGTCGATGAATCCTGTCTATGAAAATATTTACAAAGAAATCTAAACACTTAACGTCCCGTCATAAGCAGTGTTGTGACTTCTAGATAATTATGTTTATAGTTATCAAGATACACAGATTATCTTTTATTTTAGGCCTATCTAGATACATTTTTGAATTAGGATTATTCTTTATCTAGATAAAATATAAATTTTCTAGTCAAAACACTAGTCATGAATCCCCGTTCTACAGGATCCTCTTCCAACCTCAAGTCCTGAACTGCCGATCAGCAGATAACTGCCACGGTTAACTAACTTAAAATCAAAATTCCACCATTAATATTTCTGAGTCTCCCACCAGGCAATCTCCTAACGCAAAGAAATTATTACAACTGTATCAGATCTCTTCAGATCTATAATGCACCAACAATCCAGAAGTTATTAAGTGAACCGTGTCGGTAGCTCAGCCGCCCGGCAATCGGGAGAACCGGGTTCAATACTCGGCTGAGACAGATTTTCTAACTTCTGGATGGAATTCCATAGTGAAATACATATTATGTGAATGTTTATCTGATTGGAGCGTGCACCAATAAAAACCTCGTCTAATTTGTCAATTTTATTTACCTCAACCTAGTGCAGAATAAGATAGCTTTTGGCGCGACTCTGATTCGGGAGGTCCCGGGTTCAAATCCCGACGAGACCGGCAATCCTGACTGAAGGTTTATTCCCGAGGTCTTCGTGAATGTGAATGCAAGAGATTGAGTCCTCTTAAACAACCTTCGGATCCCTTCACAATTCTCCTATCCACAACATAGCTAAGGGGCATGAAATGCACTGGGCAGGCTTCCCTCCAAAATTATTTTATAAATTATTTTTATTTACGATAACTTTCCGTTTGAGAATTTTACTGGCCGAATGCCTACAAGAGAAAAGTTTACCACAAGATCTAGATACAGAAATCCATCAAAAGTTTGACATTTCCTCCGTAATTATCAAGTAAAAGAACATAAACACTTGAGTTGTGATGTAGCACAATCTTTATGACGGTATCAAACTCAGAAGCACTTAGTCAACCTCAGAGTCAATCTCCATTAAATCGTGTGTTATTCATCATGTTCGTCAAAGCCACAATGAAATGGTGAAAATAGTTCATCTTAGCGATCGATGTTGCATCTGTGATGTAGAGCAACACGCGCACGCGCACACGCACACGCACACGCACACGCTGCGGTACACCGCACTTGCACACGCACTCGAGAGACAAGGAGAGAATTTCACTTGGTTCACCACAAGAAACAGTTGTTGCATAGTAAAGCTGCGCAATGTGTTCTAACAATTACTTTTTATTCAAATTTCTTTCAACCCATGCGTTCGATATACATCTAGGAGTCTCGTTGATTGTTGTTGCTACTTTCGAAAGTAATCGCCGCTTTAAAATCACTCGAGTGTGATAGAATAAATTACTTGTAATTGTAGCCATATGTACCTTGGCTAACAATTACTGTTTACTACTTTTTCGAAATTGAGGATTGTTTTATTTCCTCGTAATTCCACATGCATAATAACGGAACTAAACATTATTATCAATATTAATATTATGTTTGCGCAAACGAAATGTTCGCTCGGTTACCCTCATCTTTAAATAAAAAGTATTTTGTTATTAATTAATCTCCCTTGTAGCCTACAAGACGTTATTGGTAAGAAATGTCGAAAGTCGTATGAATTAAACATTTTCAGTTAACAGCGATTAGCAACTTATCTATACGGTCGAGGGCGAAGGCTTCATACGATGTATTTAACAAAACAAGCGCGTGTACTTAGATCTAGACTTTCATCATGGTCTAAGATAATTTTTAAAAATTATGGAATTATATTTGAGTAACCGGTGCTACCCTCTAAGTACCACATCTATGTTATGTAAACGTTTAAACATGACTTCATTACTTGTGCACGCCTAGCAAAATTAACAAAACATATATAAAATAATACAAAATAATAGTATAAAGTAAAAATAACTAAATACATAATGAATAATGATGTAATGTAGCCTACAATGCTAACCTCATTTCGTTAAAGAAAGCAAGTCTGCCTTTCCAAGTTCATGTTAAGTACAGAAAACAAACTGCATGTGATAGTCCTGGGTTCAAATCTCGTCGAGATCGGCAATCCTGATGGTCTTTTAAGGTTTTTTGAGTCCTCTTTAACCGCCCTCGGACATCTTGCACACTAGAAATTTTAAATTTTACTGTAGGCCTAAAGGTATAGTAATATTACGAATATATTTTCAGACTTTCTGCATTATGAAATATAAACCATCAACATTCAAGACAATCTTTGAGTACGATATAAGACGAAAGACAATTAATATCAATCTCTGGTTGAGCATTATTCGCTAACCATGTTGTCGGCGCCGACAGGGTTGGTTCGAACCGCCCAAAAATTCTCAGTTCCCCAATGAAAATCAATTATATATAATGAGTGTTTTGATTAAGTATACATTTAAAAAAATAGTATAACAAAATCTGTCATATAGTCAAACCATTATCTTGGTTTCATCTAGATAGATTGATAATAGTCTTTGTTGTGTAGGCGGGATGGGTTCTTCCGTCCAACCTAGTCCTATACTAAATATTCTTTACAGAATTGTTCTAGATACAATTATTAATCACAATTTCCAAGAATCATATTTGAAGAGAGAATGAAAGACTAGAATGAAGTTTCCTTGAGAAACGTTTAGTACGCTTCGTGCCACCATCACCATGTATCGCCATTAATCACAGAGGACGCCAGCTGATATAGGGAAAATCCTATCTTCACAGGAACCACGAGGCATTACAAGGAAGTCGCTTTATTGTCCCTGTTAACACTAGAAGTTAGCAACTCCTTCCTAATGTCTGTGAGAACTGAAGTGGTGCGAGGTTCCGCGCATGTGCGGAGCGCGGGAGATTACAGACTCATGGCACGAGCTGGTAGGTGACAGTTTGGGCCCGGCTACCAGACTACGCGCATGTCCTGTGCTGCATGGGGACTACAAACCACAGGGATAGGGCCAAGGTTGAAGGAATTACTAGACCTGATGAAGGTGAGTTCAGCCACACACACATGCAGAGAGGTTAAGCGCGACGAATTGGGGGAAACAAGTTAGGTTGATGCTGTAGAAAAACTGAAACATAGCACAATACACATTTTTGATTTTCTTATAGTATCTCTTTTTCAATATATATTTCCTGTTTCATTTTTATTGTTATATATTTTCATTAATATTTTCAAAACAATTTCTCTGTCGTAGATTATTAATTATTATATAGATCCAAACGTTTCAACATATTACTAAAAAGTTCTCTTCACATCTCGTGAGTTTCATTCGATGTCTGCTGGACAAGCAGCTAATCAGATCACCATTAAATTTCGGGTTTAATCTTCGGTAACCCTAAATTTAGACATGTTACGTTTTCAAGTGCAATAAAAAACTATTTAGCATGAAGAATGTGCTTTTACGTTTTACTATTTTTATTTTTATTTTTTCCCGAACAAGATGGCTGCTGGCGGGGGGGGGGGGGGAGAGGTCAGCATGGAGAGTTCATGAGTGTACTCACATCCGGGGCCTACACATTGAGATTGAGAAGAGTGTAGCCGTGAGAAATGCGTTTAGTATTGGAACTTCAGCTGACATAATTTGCTAAAATTTCAAACTATTTCTCGTACAAGTTCTTAAAAATAGCTTCTCATCCCAAAGGTGTGTTTCGCATGTCATAATTATGTTAGATTTTTTAAAATTTATTTAACGTCTATCTTATTCAGTTAAAAAACTGATTTACAAAAGAGGACAACAGATATGTTAGTCTAGTCAATGCTAGTCATATTTGAATGGTTGAATATTGCAGGTGGCCCAAAGTGCTACTAATGTAAACAAAATAATAAGCCTTTAAATTGGTGTCTGCAGCCAATGCTGTTGTCTTAAGACACAGAATACTATAAAATAAAAATTGATCTTATAGATTAGGAATGGAATGAAATTTTATTGTGAACAAAGCTAATGTTGTGCTATATTTTGATGTGAATTAAATCAATTAAATACTCAGTATGCCTCGAATGAGATTAGAACCCAGACCACCAGTCTCTCTACGTTAGCTATCTTAACATGTGTTATCAAAACGTTATTTACACTGGAATAGCTAGAGACTGAATACCAATATGTACATAGTGAGGTCACTGTTTATCATTGCTTGGATGTTACATCACGAGTGCACCTAGCAAACACATAAGTGTTGAATTGTGTGTTGAAGACATTCCAACCACCAGATTCACAGTCAGTAATGCCACTCTTCTTATTGTCACATTTAACAGGAGGCAGGTTTTAGTGACCCCCCCCCCCCCCCATTATATCGAAATCGCCCTGACCAAGACTTAGTTTCTTCAGTTTTGTACAAGACAAGCTATTTTATAATATTTTTTAAACTTTTGCGACGAGACACTATCTTAATTCAATCGTGTCTGCATAAAATAAAGTTCCCATTTTTTCACTTATCTATTTTTGGTACAGAGTATACCTAAATGTATGTATTTTAATTCTTGCTCTTAGTAAAATGCACATAATTATGTGGCTATGTATTATGTAAACCATTTAAAATTAATATTACGATCCGCGAAAGCCTTCAATTCAGCAATATTAATGACTTTCATAAAACCCACCAAAGAAGAATTAAGCCATGCTGTATAAATGTTGTTTCATTATTCTCCGGAAACTCACATCAAACAAGGAATATCCTGTGGTCTGACGCACCATTGGCTGTTTGGGTGGTCTGTAGTGAGTATACTATACTAAAGCATTATAATATTGAAATCCCTAAACGTGTGAGAGCAAGTAGAACGTAGGCCTCTGCTTGAGAAGAAGCCAGGAAGTGTGGCTAGAAAATTTGCAATTTCTAGTGTGATTTGACCCTGGTTACCTTGTTTTACGTGTGTGTTTTACAATATTATAAGTTGTTCTCGCTCATGACTGAATCAAGTATAGTACCACTGAATGCCTGCCCTCACGGTTCGATGGTGGCGTCTTCAATATTATAAGTTGTTCTCGCTCATGACTGAATCAAGTATAGTACCACTGAATGCCTGTCCTGACGGTTCGATGGTGGCGTCTTCAATATTATAAGTTGTTCTCGCTCATGACTGAATCAAGTATAGTACCACTGACTGCCTGTCCTCACGGTTCGATGGTGGTGTCTTCAATATTATAAGTTATTCTCGCTCATGACTGAATCAAGTATAGTACCACTAAATGACTGTCCTCACGGTTCGATGGAGGCGCCTTCAATATTATAAGTTGTTCTCGCTCATGACTGAATCAAGTACAGTACCACTGAATGCCTGTCCTCACGGTTCGATGGTGGCGTCTTCAATATTATAAGTTGTTCTCGCTCATGACTGAATCAAGTATAGTACCACTGAATGCCTGTCCTCACGGTTCGATGGAGGCGTCTTCAATGTCCCACCCTGGGAGTCACGGATAATTAATCCGGGGAGGGATCATGCAACAACAAAGATGAAACAGGGCGTTTGCTTCCTATATAAGGAGATTTGCATGGAAGATAATTGTCAAAGAATAATATAGGCACAACGCTCGTCGCTTTTTCCTCTTGTTTATTGTGCTGCACACAAATGATTACGCTAACAACAAAATCTTGCTCCGACTGGGATTCGAACCAAGACTATCCGACGCTGCTGCCTGTGTCACCACGAGCTCATGACAATACTATCAGTAAAGTAAACGGTTCGTTCGCGCGTTGTTGCGCTCACGTTTTAACACCTTTGTGTATTTCGATATCCCGCTTATAAGTTCCATTCTAAGGTGCGTTTGCTGTTGTCTTTGTTGGCGTAATTTGTTGTTAAGATAATACGTGGGGGTCCTCACTGCTGATTCGTCAGTTCACGTCTGAATTGTAGGCCTGCTATAATGCATATCAGTGTCGTGTGTCATTCCAGATTATAATGCTCTTGAGCAGACAGATAAAAAGGAAAATGTTATATTTTTTATACGTAAGCATTTTAATAATTTTAATTAATTTGATCTATAATTCAGTTTTAATAACAGGATGGACGTAAAATAAATAACGGAAGCTGCTGTATAAATATATCATCGCCCCCGGAAGGCGGGATGCGAACCTACGCCCTGTGGTAGCACAATGCTTTGTGCAGTCACTGAACTAATCACACACACCCATGCATCCGTGTTTTCATGAGACGGTGGTATCAGCTCATACAACACTATTCGAGCTTACGTAAAACATGACTCGTATCAAATGTTTGCATTATTTCCTTAGCAACAGCAAGGCCCACTTGAATATACTTGAAATAAAATTATATTATAGAAAACTGTACTATAGCTGTCTTTTCCAAGGAGCTGTCGATTGTAATTTCATATCAGACATTAACCTCTAAACTGTCCCAAACATGGCATTTTATTATTAGCAATATCAATTGTTAAAATCAAGCGGTTAAAAGAGACTGATTTTTAGAATATTGGCGAACGTTTACTTTGTGTTGAAATTGTGTTTTGTGATTATATAATGTTGAGATTGAGAAAATAAAAGATGAGAAGGTAGGATACACTATCGTAAAACATAATGACTCTCCCCAAAGCAGTTTGTAGTATTCCAGAGATGCAGTCTCGTGTTTACGCACGAGGTCAATCTAGACGACGATATAATGACTTCACATTTCCCCACTGGCTAACTATGTGATATTTTACAAACACCTCATTTAGATTTGTTTAATTTTGTTTGTTCCAGGAGGTTCCTGCACTAGAGAACCCTACTCAGGCGTAGTTTCCTACTGGTTCTGCTGGTCCAGAGCGTTCAAGAAGTGGATCACTTAGGCCGGGAGATCAGCTATGATCTGGATTATGAAGGTGAGTAGATAACATACGTGACTAGCCAGAAGGAGCAAACTTACTTATTTCACAGATCGTCGAAGAAAAAAAATTTTTTGGTTGCGGTGCTGTGTAGTGTAGACAAAGCTCACACCGTTAAATAATGTTCCTCGCGTATTCCTGCATTCATTAATAGTGACGGATGCGAGCACATGATTGTCCAAACTCACCCTCTCCCCTTACCCAAGCATCACTAACTAACACATTCTGTATCATCTTTGTTGAAGGGCAATGCCAACAAAAAACGAATGTCAGCAGACGACGTGTTCGTTTGTTTCCGTGATATGTGAGTGTGACATACGTCAGAAGGATGGATGGACGTACGGAATATGGGCGCATCGCTCGCTAAAATAACGTAGATATTAAATCACACTGCACATTGTAATAGGATTGTCATAACAAACTTTATCAGAAAAACACACGGTTGTTGTGTGTAACACAAAAATATTATCATATCGTAGGCCTACTACTAAATACAATCAATACATAGTGACAGGTACACGTGAACTAGAACACGAGGTACTAGGATGATAACACGAGCTAAAATTGGCCCCCAAAACCATCTGGTTTGCAAATGTTTTGCAAGCACTTAATGATAGATAAACTACAGTCTCCATTACATACGTTTCTTGCCTCCATCTGGCAGTGTGTCCGCGGTGGCTCATACGGTTAGGGGTCAGGTTGTAATGGTAGGGCACCAACGACGTGGAGTTATCGTGCCCCACTATGAACCTCCCCATTTCCTTTCCAAAACATAGATGGTGTTGCTTCACACGTCGGGCGAGGGACAGTCCCAATATTACTATTTAAGTCGCGTCCCGCAATACAAATGGCATGGAGACTAGATTGTCCGGTATAGTAACAAATCCTTCAGATACGAAATTAAGTAAGGAAAGTTTTCAGTTTTGTGAATACAAAAAGGTGACAAATTCCATTTATCAGCCGGTATTTTTTTTTCTTTCTGAAACGCTCAGAACGTACTCTAAAACAGCATGCTGTGTTGCCCACAAAATATTTCCAGGGCACGATCCAATGCTTTTATCGCGCGCATAAAGCTAGGGAACACCATCATACAACCAGCTAAAAATAAAGTTTTATTTCATTTCTGTAGCAAACATCGACAAACGCAGAATTATTTGCAAGGCCGTATTGTTTTCCCGAGGCAAAGGTCGACAGAACTTACTCCTGAAACATCTTTGCTACCTTGGACATCACTTTGGGGAGAAATGTTTGTAATCGATTCGTAAGAGAACACCACTCATCAACGTCGCAGGCTGAAATAAAATAGTTTATATTTCCTCTGTAGAAACAATCCGACCAACACAGCAGAAATGTGTTGCAAGGCGTAGCTGATTTCCCGAGGCAAAGGTCGACATGATATATCTTCCTGAAACACTCTTGCTACCTTTGGACCCATCACTTTGGGGGAAATATTTGTACACTCGAGGTGTTTCGTAAGAGAATCCACACACTCACGTTCAATCTAGATGGGCTGCAAACATTTACACGAAACCATTGAAATTACAGAGCTTCGTAAACATTTTCTTGGAGCCAAAGTCATCATACATGGATTTATTACTCATCATTTTTAAATAGAAAATGGAATCGTATTCCTATTTAAAACGCATTTCTCATAAGAATTTACAAAATAAAAACAAACAACACAATTACGTATGGGTTGAGATACGAATTTTTTAGCATTTAAATTTTGAATATTTAGCATTAATTTTGGCAAATTTGGCATTTTGTAGCATCAATTGGTTTCCTTTCCACCAAAACCCTAAATGTAGGGTGTTTCTTACACTTCTAATGGTAAATGATGAATTATAGGAACATTTCAATTCAATGCAGTCATATAAAACCCTATACAATACATTGCTAAACTAGTCTCAATAGGCATTAAAAACATTATTTTTATTAAAATTAGCATTTTGAATCGTCAAAATAAGCATTTAGTAGCATCAAAAACCTAAAACGCTAAAAACCCGTATCTCTACGTATAAAGTTGGTTCTGTGTTTAAGGTCTGTGTCTCCCTCCGCAGTAAAGCGATTCAAGACCAGCAAAGATTCAAGCCATAAAACAGACAACGTGAAAGCGACCACTCTAAAAAATGATGCCAAAGTTTTGACTTTCGGTTTTTCTGTACAATTTTCGTCTGTCGAGCTGTCATAAAAATAAGCTGGATTCTGCAAAGAGGACAATATTTAAAATTGTATGTTTTATATCATATTAATAAATAAAAAGTATGCAATTAAAGAAGTAAAAATTCTGATTAATGTCTTAACACCAGTAAAACCACACCATAATTTTTTTTAAAAACATTTTCAATATATTAATTAAAATAATATAATGTTATATTAAATAATCACAAAAAAACAAAATAATAAGTGAAATCAAATCATCATACATGAAAATGATTGCACATACATGCCGAGCTCAAAGTGTCACCTAATCTGTGAGAATTAACAAGAGATCTATAAATAGGATGTTTGCCTTTCTTGATCTAGATTAGTGGATCTATGCGGTCGCCTGCACTGTCTGTCTGTCTGTCATTAGCCTAGTAACTAGCAGTGACGTCACTTGCAAGGCCGAAACAATTAACACGGGCGTATTCTCAACCGAGTGGCCAACACTCAAGGAACAATAGTATGGAATTGTGGGATGTTGATGGTTTATAATTAAAAACTACATTGCACTCAAATTCGGTCATACTTCTTGATAAAATTATCGACATCAATATTGTTTTAACAATTAAATAAATTGTCTGTGACAAAGTTGTGCCCGAATGTATACGGACCTCAGATTCACCTGGCTTAAGAATCTCAACTCTGTCAGTGTACATCACACAATGTAACTAATCTACTTTAACAAAAATACTTATTGAGAATTTCTGATCTAAAGAAACTTTCCTGAGGGGGGTATTCCCCCAAAAATTTTGTTTAACAAATTTATTGGATGAGCGAAGCGAAGACTTCAATTTCACCGACCCCCCAAAAAATTTAGCTCGGGTGTTTTTTTTTGGTTTTTTTTTGTTTTTTTGTTTGTTTTTTCTGTCTGTTTGTTCGCTCTCTACCGAGCAAACGGCATATCCGATCTGGATAAAAATTTGACAGGACCTTCGAAATCTCTGAACTTAGACTTGCCACGTTTTTGGGTACAATCGAAGAATATTTCTCATGAATATCGTACTTTTTACGATTTTTTTCGAATTTTTGAGCGCATATTTTGTGCCATTTGGGCCAATTGTCTGACCAACGGTGACTAAACGTTCATATTATACATGGACATTAGTTATGCTGATGTGTAGCTTTGAAGAAAAATGTTGAAAGTTGCCAGAATTCTATAGAAATGAGTGCTTACATAAGGATTTTGATTTTTCAGGACGTATTTCCGTGCCATTGGCCACAATGACACAAAGGTGGGGTTTGAGTTTATATTAAACATGGACATTAAGTTATTGTGTCATACTTTTGAAAAATAAATTGAAAATGTTTAACCAATCTAGAATAAAGCTTTTAAAATATTTCGACGGTAATACGTACCAATTCACGGCATAAAAAACAAACTTGACACATTCACTACAATGTAGACAAACAACACTTGCAAAAGTAAAGATATCCCAAGTTCTAATTTAAAAAACCATCCATGGACGCGGCCGACTTTTGCGTTTTCCTAATATTTTTTACACGACTAAGCTGGTCCTAATTTGTGAAGATTGGAGTCGAATATCTTAAATCGGCTTTAATCAGCTTATTTTTTGCTTCACATAGATTCTATACCAACCTAAAATAATCCTTTAAAAATCATCTACGATTGAAATGGAGGTTAATTAATACACACTCAAAACACGCAAAATATGCATCCCGAAATTATACCTCTTCTTCGTAATTCGCCTATTTTTTGACCAAATTTTAACAAGGTCACGGGGCTTAAAGAACATCGCAATGTTATTTCTTATGGGACGTTTTTTCTGACGGAACCTAGCTCGAAAATTACCAACTTTGACATTACCCAATACTTTTTTCTTTTACTCGGTACATTTTCAACTAAATTAAACATGTTGTTTAGCAGGTGAATATATATTAAGGCCCTACTTCGGTGCGCCAAACACGGCTCACTTCGTGATAGTCTTGAAGTATTATTTCATTAGGCTTATTCTTATCTCTGCTGATAACCCCGTTAGCAACTGCAACACTTGTTCATTTCCGTTATAATAGACTATCGCTCTCACCTTCTTTTTACATCATCTTGCCCAAGACAGCTGGTTATCCACGGCCTCGGGTTACTATTATATCATTTAGCAATACCGTTCAAAAGCGGATGTATCGCAAACAATACTTGATATTTCGTGATCAGATTTAAAATTACACGAACTCAATATATTTTATATCTCTATGTTACCTGTATTTATTATGTAAAATAATTTGTGGGACTACAGGCCACAAAAATTAAAACACTGGCAACGACTTTTCAATGACAATCTGCCGTCTTCGTCTTCATTTAATAATATGACATAATATTTGTTTCTCGATTTGGTTAATCGGGAAACACTCCCGTGGGTGTAATTGTTTTTATTTACTACAATTCAGAATCCATTCATTCATCCATTCAGATGTATAATGCAAAAAACTACAATTCAGAGATTAAAATGTACCCGTCCTGATGGTCTCGTGGTTAAGACGTCCACCTGAAATGTGGGAGATCCGTGGTTCGATTCCCGGTTGGGGCGGACTTTTTTAATTTCTGAATTGTAGTAAATAAAAATAATATTTGTTATTGTCTCTAGACCGTTCGTGCTTGGAAATATAGCTTGACAAATGACATGTAAATCAATATTAGGCGCACCTTTGTAACCATAAAAAGTGCTTGAAATTCCTTGACGTCATCCAAGATATTGGAGATTAATTCAAAGTTAGACAATAGATTGGTTTAAATCGAACATTAATCTTTTACTTTGTGATGAATGAATCGATATTTATGTGAGATTAACTTTTCAGTTTGTTTTAATTTATTTATTTATTATTGCCACCAACAACATAGTTACCTCCACAAGTGCGATAAAGGTCTTTACATATAACTAATTAATATTAAAGTACAAAAATAAAAATGATATAAAAAACTATATAATAATATAGGTAATAGGTTTGCTATGATTGTAACTTCAAATTGAAGCCATAGGCTATGCCTCGAATAGTCAAATATAGACTTATAGTTTAAAGGTATTGTCAAGTTAACAGTATCAGTATCAGACTCAAAGGTATCAGTATGCATCAGAGTCGATAAAGAAGTTTCCCCTTTGGGGAGGTCCCCTTACTCCCAAGTCAAAACGGAATCTAACGTCCTGCGCGCTGAGAGCGGCTCCAATGTGAAACTAATAAAAGCACTGCACGCTAAATACGGTCAGTAGATTATCGATGTGCAGTGACGCTGAAATCAACAAACAACAGACGAAACGTCAAACTTCAATTTTATTTCAATCATATTAGCCCTGGGCCCTAGTCTTTTAAAACGATTTACTTTTGATTTATTATTGTACTATAAAGTGCTGCGCAGGCGTCAGTGACATTTTCGTGCGAAATAATTTGAGATATGTCTTGTTCAAGCCTAACGGACGTAAGTGTAGCCTAGGCCCAAGGCCACAATACAGTTTTCAGACGTAAGTGCGCCCTAGGCACTCAAATCGAAATCTTGAACAATACATATTGTCGGCCTAGCTCCTAAGCTTAGGTCTACTCCATCAGAAATATCCTCATTAATAAAGAGAGTTTGCTTTATGCCAAAACATTCGCCAACATTCGATCGTATTTAATATTTTGACGTTTCCGCCATTTGTCGTCATCGACTGTTAACTACTAGTAGAAAAGTGACGTACTTTTATTGAAGTAGTTCCATCAATCGTCACACAGAGTCGCGCGGAACGTTAGATTCCCAACGCCAAAAACCGACTTTTTATTTAACCCAGGGCGGTATAGGGAGTTGGAGGACCTCCCAACGGGGAAACTTCTTTATCGACTCTGGTATGCATCCCTTGATCAGTGACCTCAAAGCTTTAGTCGTCAGAAGGTTTAACGACATATTATTAAAATACTCATATTGGAATAAGGATATAGCTACAAGTCACGTAATTTTCTAGGTGATCACTTAGGAATATTATTTAGGAATTTAGACCGTATACCTAAAAATACACAATTCGTACAAGTAAGGTGGGTCACATTCAGTAGTGAGACAAAGTTGGGGAATACCTCATTGTATCTTCTGATGTTCATCTGTCTCACCAGCAGAAACTAGTTCGTGCAAGATAATGCCACGTGAAGGCGTGACCATCTTTCAAGTATCACTTTGTCATCAATCATAATAGTTTCGAATCATCTCTATTTATCAATCATTATCAATCAATCAGCTTTACATGAGCTTAAGAAATAAATATTTGTTTATCGGAAATAATGTAACACGAGATCTACCGTAACGAAATAGTGATACTAATTTTTTTTTGATTATATATTTATGACTTTCTTACGAACTATTTCCCAGCAAACAGAAATCATCTTGCCCGCATAATGCCCGCATCCCTGCCCGCAAGTTGCCCGTACGGGCCCCGTACGGGCATGCCATGAGGGCGCCCTTAAAAATATGTCACCCCCGCCCGCATCCTGCCCGTACGGGCAAGCCCGCATTGTAGCTCATGCTGCCCATACGGGGAAGCCCGCATTGTGGCTCATCCTGCCCATATTGGCAAGCCCGCATTGTAGCTCATCCTGCCCATACTGGCAAGCCCCCATTGTGGCTAATCCTGCCCGTACATGCAAGTCCACGTACGCTACGCCATCTAGTATACACGCAAGTAACCCACGAACGAAAAATAAGAATAAGAAAATTAAAAAATTAATCACTTTTAAGGGGTTTAACTAATTTCATATTAGAGATCGATAAGGAGAGAACAAGTACAAATATATAGACAGAACATCAGAAGTATAAATTTTATCGCCAAGACCCGGACTCGAACACGAGACACCTCCCTCCACTTCCGGACGCGTTCACCACTCGGACACTGCACCTGTGAATAACTAGGCGCGTTAGCTGGCTTACGAGCGTCTTCAGCCCATGTGCGTGTATTGCGGAACGTAGCACTGCAGACGCTACTTGCGTTTTCGGTATAATTTGTTGTTTTGTGTTTTGTTTTATTTTGTTTCTTTAACTTATGGTTCATGATTTTTTAACTAAAAATTAATATTTAAACTTAGATACTTTCATTATTTGTTTCATTAATAGGCTTCAACAAATAAACTGAAATGAAACATACTCAAATACTAATCGTAATGTAGAGAATAACCTTGATTATATTGGTATTATATTGGTAATTATTATAATTGGTAAATATTATTGGTAAATATTATTGGTAATTATAATTATATTGGTATTATATTGGTAATAAGTGAAGACATGACATTCAGCAGATAAAATGTTTTTTTTTTAAATAGACTTAAAAATCTAATTACATGAACATTTAACAAGAACAAAAATAGGCTTATTGGATTGTACAATCCAAACAAGCACTGACCAAAATTAATTCTGTATAGTAGGTGAGACTTCTTAATGTGAAACTTAAAAAAAAAGTGTATACAATTTCGGAGAGAATGCGTGAGGATTTGCTAAGAAATAATTATAATATGAATGTAATTGTACATAATGTAGTGCTAATACATAATATTGTGTAATATAATGGAAGTGTCATAAATCCTTCATAATAGACTTAAATCAGTATATATATATACGATAACTATACCTTGTGTGAATAAGCTTACAATCTGCTCATATTAATACAATTATTACAATATTATTAACTTATTAGGAAAACGACTAACTCGTTGTTAGACGAGTGAGTGAGCCATGTGTTGAGTACCCGGTAACATTCCCTTTCTTCCCCTACCTAGGGCCTCTCCATGCCTATCATAGGCTATAGAGTGGCGCATTATGGCCTTACAGTTGACCCTCAAAACCCTATTAATTATAGCTTTATAATTATTATCAAACTTAAATGCAAATGTCCCGGATACTCATCAACACATGATTCGCTCACTCGTCTAACAACGACTTTGGCGTTTTCCTAGTCTAGTTGGCGAAGGTGCCCTTTATACCCGAAATGTGGAAGACCTAGGTTCAAACCCTCCGTCGGGAAAGATTTTCTAATTTCTGGATCGTATTTAAAAATTATAAAACATGTTTTGAAATGCATACTATACTACGAAAACATGGGCAGTACGAAATACGACCAAAGATTGCAAGGTTTACTCAATCTCTCAGCGGAATTTAGGGGAACCTTGAGCGTGCAAGATTCGATACATTTTGGTCACTGAATACAATCACGGCCTGACAAAAATCATACGATAAAAATGACTTCTTCAAAACAAAACCATTGTCGTTAAATTAAAATAAAAACTACAAATTTCCATTATATTTTTTAATTTATCATTAATTTCTTGTAGGTTGAAATGGTAACGGATTTTTCTCATTTTGTTAGCAGTTCTCAGTTACCTGGTCACGGATGTCTGTTTAAAATTTTAGCTCAAACTATTTGGTCGTAGGGCCATAAGGGACCGGACAAACAAACAAACAAGATGTAAAACCAGTGTAAATTCATCTAACTACAATTCTTTTGAGTCCACTTTGCAGTGTTCTTGGAGCAGATTCCATCCTCAAACATGATGCCCGCATCTTTCTTCATCTTGCCATTAGGGCGAGATGGAGACTTGCCCGCAATCCACCCGCAACCATGATGCCCGCATGTTGCTTCATCTTGCCCTTAGGGCGAGATGGGGACTTGCCCGTAATCCACCCGCAACCATGATGCCCGCATCTTGCTTCATCTTGCCATTAGGGCGAGATGGAGACTTGCCCGTAATCCGCCCGCAACCATGATGCCCGCATCTTGCCCGTATCTCGCCCTTAGGGCGAGATACGGGTAAGATGGATATTAAATTTTACGGGCAAATTTCAACGTGCCCATAAACCGCCCTAACGGCAACATGAGGGCAATTACCAAGATGCCCGTAATCCGCAAATAGCCCGCACTGCCCACATTGCCCGTATGGGCCCGCAAGTTGCCCGCACTGTTCTGTTTGCTGGGTTAATGCTCTTGAATGAAGGAAAGCGTTCAGTTTGATGGGTTCTCGAATGTAATATCATAATGAGTACATAACATTATATAATTGCCACACCTACTACGAAGCTTGCCTCAAACTTTCTTATCTCGCCCTTATCTAGTGAGCGAATGTGCGTTAATTTCTTGGGATTACAGTATTAGCACTAGGTATTTGGCCTAGCTTATAAGCAAAGACACGTAGTGTATCTTTACAGTCAGCTGTGGCTGGTTCATCCCGCGATACCGTCCGCCTTGTCACGAGTTGTATTGATTCGAGTGAAGACTAAGTGATAAGGTCATTAGAATCAGTGTAACCAGGAACCGCAGCTTCCGGGCGATGTAGGAGTCTGCACTTAAGAAGACAGCTTTATCATGACCGAGGTGTGTATCATGGTCCTCCATCCACACCAAAACCTTTTTAGATTATGTTTATCAGGTACGTACAATGTTTACTCGCGACGCGGCGAAATAACCCGAAACTCAATACACCTTTGATTTAAAACATCTATTATTTATTTCGGAATGTTATGACAATACATAATATAAATGCAATACACCAGTTACAACATAATGATGGTAGTGAGTATTAGGGCAAGCCCCACACCACGTGACAAGTGACCACCATTGACTTAAAACTAACTAGGAAAACGCTTAAGTCCCGCCGCGTTGTTGGATGAGCGTATATGGTGCATTGAGCTGCCATGTGTTACGCGGATTTTCTGTTGTTCTGTGAAAAATTCATTACTAAGTTGAAGATTTTTTTAAATTAAATTAAATTAAATAAAAAATTAACTTAATTTTTTTAATTAAACTAAATTAAATAAAAAATTAACTTAATTTTTTAATTAATCGTAATTTTTAAAAAAGAAAAAATCGTAAAATTGCAATTTTCATAAGAAATAATTATTCGATTGCGCTCAAATTTAACACAAATATATTAATTCATGAAATAAAGGTTCTGTAAAAAAATCATTACAATAGGATAAAGCATGTAGGTGTTATAAGTCAAAGAATTGTTTTAAAAAAGAAAAAAACCGTAAAATTACGATTTTCATGAGAAATAATTTTTCGATTATGCTCAAATTTCACACGAATATCTTAATTCATAAAATTAAGGTTCTGTGAAAAAATCATTACAATCGGATAAAGCATGTAGGTGTTATAAGTCGAAGAAATTTTTAAAAATCGAAAAAAATCGTAAAATTGCGTTTTTTATGAGAACAAATTTCCCGATTGCGCTCAAAAACGTGGCAGTTCTAAGTTCAGAGATTTAGAAGGCCTCGGCATAAAATTTCATCGCAAGCGGAGCATCGAGTTAGCCCGAATCGTGTTAACAAACACACAAAATACAAAAATACAAAAAAAAAAAAAAAAAAAAAAAAAAAAAATCCGGATTTTTTCTCCAGTGTAGTGAAATGGAATCTTCGCTTCGCTCGCTACGCTCGCTACGCTCATCCAATTAATTAATAAATCTCTAATGTTACGTATGATGAGAGATGTGTAATGTATAGCGGCTGATATTGTGGATGATAGATAAGATTTGCATAACTTTAAGTCTACTATACTACTCTAAATACAATTTATTTATTTATTTATTTATTTATTTATTTATTTATTTATTTATTTATTTATTTATTTATTTATTTATTTATTTATTTATTTATTAATTAATTAATTAATTAATTAATTTATTTATTTATTTACTCATCTGCCAGCATGTCATTGCATAATTATTATTTTTGGGCCAACATTTTATCAATATTAATTAATATTTGTTGTTTCATAACCTATCATTTTGTAAGATTATCCAAGACCATGTAAAAGGTGTCTGCAAAACCTCGTCAAAAATACAGTTTAACACGACTTAGTAATAAATTAATAAATATTCACATGACTTCTCTCTCATTACATTATAACATTACCAACTGAGGTGATTAATTCGAAAAACGCGTTAGACTGATTGGAAGGTCGTCAGTTCGAATCCGCCACTGGCCTGAAATCCTGCCTGAAATTTTTTCAAGGTTTTCTACGGTCGTTCATACGATACAACTCTAGTGAATTCCTTTCACAACTACCCCAAATATTTAGCTAGGACCCTGAAGAATGATAAGAATCATCTCTGTGCAGATTTTCCAAACGAAATATAAAATTACAATTACATAAAAATAACGATGATATTCAGTACAGCCTAAATTTGACTAATCTTAGGGAAAGACCTAAAAAGATTGTATTGTTCATTGTTCATGTTTGTTGTATTGTTGTTCGTTTGTTTGTTGTATTGTTTCATATTATGTCCAGAGCTCAAGATTAAATAGATTCATGGATTAAATAATCTTAGTTTTATAATCTAAAAATCCATTTTCAGTAGCTATCTACAAAAAGATTGACTGGCTAATAAATTATTATAAACCATAAACAATCCATATAAGCTCGGCTTTGACGTATTTCACGTAAATTTAAAATACAACTGTTGATTGTTATGCGATACTCCGCCTTCTCGAGTACAATCACTCGACTCTTGTGGACCTAGCCTAAGCTGTGGTCGTGCTGAGCGTCACGTCGCAAGGAAGACTGGACTCTTCTAGAATGCTAGTGAGTAGTGACCACTCACATTTCCTTGAAGAAATACTGCTTCGTTCATTCTTTGCACCCGCATGCTTCAACTTCTGCTTGCCCTGAGTAAAAAAGATTTTATCCCCAACTTATTTACTTTGATGGTTAGACGTCCAAGATTCTAGCGATGTAATTGCTGCTCGTAAACACTCAATAAGTTACATTGAACACTTTATTACATTTCAAGTGTATAATAAGAGCGCCGAAAGGTGGTACAAATACACCGCTTTGAGCTTAATTAGGGTAATTATGTTGTTTTCAAATGGAGTTGTACTTTAGATAGTGAGCCGTTCATACTTAAATTAATTTATGGTTAGTGAGAAGATTAAATGATAAGGTACTCGCTTATTGTTTTATCTCCCGTCCCATCTGTACTGTATTCACTTACATTGAATTTCACACCCGCCATATCGCATGATGTATGTTTTTATTGGCGGATGCAGTGTTCATTTTTACTCTCAGCTACCTCGAGTAACCTCTGGGCGTAGGACTTATTGGTGACTGGTCCCTTCTCCACGGACAGTAATTAAAACAGGATTCAACAACTTCATTTATCTCAAGTCTTCTATATTTCTTCAATAGATGCAGTTTATTAACACTTGGTGTAGACCTAAATTCATAGTCATCCGAATGGGATGAGAGAAAAATAACAAATAAATTTGTATTTAGGCCCTAGAGTCTAACCACTCAATGCCTATAGGGGTGGCTTGAGAAATTCGTATTCTTTGGTCTTCCATAGATCCCATACGATTTCTGTCTCACTTACGGCTCCCAATGGGTGCGCTGGGGGGGGGGGGGGGGTCGGGGGGTCAGGTATATGAATACCATTTTCGGCTATAGGAGAGCCCTTTGGGAGGCACGCACCCTTTGGGCTCCGAATGGGTTGACTATAAATTCGGTTCTTATAGTTACAGTATTATCACTTACACTAGTAACATCATAGCACGACAACATCATTAACATGACACTTACATCACCGTGTATCCATGTTTTGTCAGGCTATACAAAGTGCAACCTGTCATCCCTACTTGCAAATCAACTTAAGTCTCGCTGTACATTATCTCCTTGTTTACTCCCTGGGAACCTGGACAACAACACGACCGGGGATTAGGTAGTGTTAGTGATTAGTGAACCACAAGGCCGGCCCGCTAGTCTTATCACACGAATACATGCATGCGGGCGGAAGGACATTGCTTGAAACTACGTCACGTATTGGTAAAGGTCGCGAGGAAACCTGTGATTCACAACAGGACCTAGACCTAGGGCTCTCACTACGTGCGCGTTACCAACGACAGGAACGCTTTTCACCGCAATGGCGCTCATCAATGCTTTCTTTATAAGCGTCCATAGAAGTTACGAGGAGTGTCGTGAAGTAAGTGATCATACATCAACAGTTACTCTACGTTTCTTGCTATCACTTAACTAATACTTTAATTTCTGTATGGAATATAATATGAAAAACGCTTTTCTTTTTACTACTTGCCGATAGTGGTCCTTAGTCACTATAGGTCACTGCGTATCCTACAGCGGGCATCCCTACTCTTTTTATTTTCTTGATACTACTCAGTATTAAGCCCTAATGTGTGCCCCGTTGTAACGATGTAACATCCTACTTTATTTTTTTTAAACGTGCCCTGTGTAGGGATTGAACCTGAAACCTATCGTATTGAAAACAAACAAGCCAACCGGTACATTGTTATAGACCCACTCAATATGCAGTTTCTTATATATCCACACACGTACGTGTAACCACTTGGACGCTATACTGCTGCTGAGGTACGTCAGAATGATGACTCCTTTGCATCAGTTAAAATATGTGGACTTTAGTCGTCACATATTAACATAACAAATAATATAATACTGTTTGTTTGCTATGGCTAATTTAATCACCTATTCCAATCTCAATAATATTTGTTCACTTGGAAAACAATTCCGGATGTTTTTCCGATCGAAATCTGGTATTTTTCCATTCTTTGGATGCGTGCTGTTTAAACAAGTTTGTTTGCATGATGTGGTGTTTATTCTGTGAAGCTGACACTAGATTAAGTTGGGTTACTCTCGGGGTTCACAAGTGCCTACTCGACACAAGCATGTAAATTGTAAACACAGCGTGCGCTTCATCAAGTTTGCTCCATACGGCGGCCGCTGTGTTTAAACCAAGGAGTGTTGACTTTCACAACGTGTGACCACTGACTTTGATTCACTTGTTTTACGTCTAATAAAATATCTCTAACGGATCTGCGAAATGAATCACGATTGCCTATCAGTAAGAATAACGTTTCATTAATGTTTTATTAATTGTATTAATTAATATTTGTTTTAAAGTTAAATTAATTGTCAGGTTTTAAAACTGCATATTGCGGAAGGTTATAATTATCTCTCTTCGACTAGAATATTTTTTACATTCAATAATACAAAAGTTTGTTCTATTGTAAATAATACAGCAGTCGAAAGTGAAACTTTCGAAATACCTCAGCATTAAAATCTCACAAGAACAGTGAAATGTTTAATTAACATGAATTAATATATTTACTTTTGCAGTTTCATTTTAAAATCACCTATATGCCATTGGTATCGTTTTCACGAAACGTATTTATATTACACAAAAAATATAAATACTATGTAATAACAATAATAACAATGCCACTATCAAATTATTTAAATGATCTTTACATTAATATCAACTGAGCTAATCAAGTGCCAAGGCGACTTTTGGTGGAGGCGCCGGGTAGAGCATACTTCGACGTGTATGTTAGTGTAAAACGTCCTCGAGGTGCTATGCATTTGGATGATGATAATTTTTGTTGCTTACTGTGTCTATTAATTCACTTGGCAATTCGAGACGATTCCATGCATTCGGGGCCATGCATTTCAATGCGTGAAGTGTCCCTGTTACATAAGATCCTCATTCCTTGTGTCTGGACCAGATTCCGTCAGAAATTATTACAACAATTTTGTTTGTTTGTATTTCATTTTGTTGGTGTTTGTCTTGAAATTGTTGTATTGTCAGAGTACAACAGAATCCGGGAAAAAGGAATAGTTTTAGAATAGAGTCATCCTACGATCTTGAGTTGATAAACTTCGACTGTTGGTGGAGGTGCCGGGTCAATGGTAGCGTGTTAACTTCTACACTTTAACCCGTGGCTAGTATGAGACCGCAGCATCGTCATGCATGGGAAATAGACCCAGTTTTAAAGACGGGACGATCGGGAGTGGCATTTAATATTCGTAGAAAAAATCTTTTTAGGACATTCTAAATAATTACAAAAATGTGTTAATATGAAATTGTGACAATTCTATGTATTAGACTAATTCTAAAATTAAATCAAATTAAATGAGTCCTAAATCTTTTAAACGCGATTTTAAAGGGGTTTTGAATGCTTTGTTTATTAAACGTTTTTGCCAAAATCTAACCCTGTTGCACCCACTCCCAGCAACATTGAGAGTTATGGTGGAGGTGCCGGGTCTGGTGTAAAACTAATTACTGTAGTAAGACCTGAGCACAGACATGTCTCCGGTCCAACATGGAATACAACGCATGCGCACTAGCTAGCCTCTGTATTATTACACGCCATTATTTACAAATGTAAAAGATAAGTGTTTTCTCTTTACTTGAAACCATCCCTTCTATTTGGGGCCAAATAATCTGTGGACGCTTTAATATGTTGTCCATTTGGAGATATGTTTCAATGATATGAAACTTAAATAAGGAGTATTTTACCTTATGATATTAAGCCCAGGAAACAACTCGATAGAAAATAGAATTATTCCAGTATTAACTTTCTAATTACTAGAGAAATTGAGTATGGTCATAGTTTAAGTTGACTGGGCATTGACACAATACATCTTGTGTGCACATACGTATTGAGTTGGGTTACACCTAAGTTTGCCCAGTCGTGACCGTTATAATATGGGACCTCTTGTTCCCAGACAATGAAGTCCGTACTGAGCACCACGGCTCTGTTCGACGTGATCGTGGCGATGGTCTCTGTTCCTCTTCTAGTCATCTTCGGGCTGCTGCTGGAGAGCAACATGAATAAATAAACGACCTCTTGTTCCCAGACAATGAAGTCCGTACTGAGCACCACGGCTCTGTTCGACGTGATCGTGGCGATGGTCTCTGTTCCTCTTCTAGTCATCTTCGGTCTGCTGCTGGAGAGCAACATGCGCGGAGAGTGGACGCAACACGAGGTACTTTTTGTTTAATTAAAAATTCGTGTTAAATTTGAGCGCAACTATTTCTTATGAAAAACTCAATTTTACTATTCTTTTCTTTTTGAAAATTACGATTAATTAAAACAAAATTAAGTTAATTTTTTATTTAATTTCATTTGATTTGAAAAAATTCTTCGACTAAGTAATTATTTTTTCACAGAACAACAGAAAATTCGCATAACACATGGCAGCTCAATGCACCAATTACGCTCACCAACAACGCGCCTGAAAAAGCGTTTGCAAAGCTTCCTAGTCATAATCATTACAAACACAAACACAACAACAAAAACAACAACAACAACAACAACAACAACAACAACAACAACAACAACAAAACAACAACAGCACAACAAATACAATGCCACAAATTTACTTTATTTACAACATGAAATAATCCCCGTGATTGCGATATAATGCTTTTGAGATAGTTATAACGTGTCCAGCATAACAGTCTAAATTCAAAAGATATTAAGCAGTAACCGCTAAATATATGAAATCAACATCAGAATATTTTCAAAATTAATTAAGAAATAACAATTATTGTTCAAGACTAATGTTGTGGGATTATTATTGATTAATTGACAGATAATAGCAATAGCTTTGACTTGCGAGGTTCACACATCTGTTCGTTCTCGTAAGAAAACAATAATATAATTATTAATTTTGATCTTATGTTCTAACGAGTGTTTGTGTTCATAGGACTTGCGCTGGAACGTACTCGGCCTGGGGTTGGCTCTGCTGTTCGTGAGCCTCCTCGTCTGCTGTTACGTCATCCACAGACTTGGGATCTGTATCTGGCACGCCCAGAACAGGGACACTTCACCGCAGAGGGGGCAACACAATAGGGTAGGTCTATTAGTAGTTCATTTGCCTTGAATCTTACGTATGGTAACTATTAACTGAATGTTTTAGAGATAGCCCTAGAATAAGATTATGTTGAACTAAAGTCCTTTGCAAGTAAAGAAAGATCCCAGGTATCAAGAAATTTCCCCTCCTCGTTACCACCTCCACTCGGCACGGGTGACAGTGCTCGCGAGACGTTGGAATGTGGTAGGCCGCATGACCCATTCATCCAGGTGTCATTGTTAAGAAATCAATATTTTGATGTAGTTAAAATGTTATAATTTCTCATTTATTTTCAAATATATGGAATAATCATGTAAAATTAATATAAAATAAACTTTGTATTTTAAAAATAGCATGAAAACTGCCGTAATTAGAGTTAGTTGTAACTTCATGGTTACGATCAGAATAATTACGACAGGCAATAATTACGGCAGTTTTCAAGCTATTTTAAAAATACAAAGTTTATTTTATATTAATTTTACATAATTATTCCATATATTTGAAAATAAATGAGAAATTATAACATTTTAACTACATCAAAAAATTGATTTCTTAACAATGACACCTGGATGAATGGGTCATGTGGCCTACCGCATTCCAACGTCTCGCGAGTACTGTCACCCGTGCCGAGTGGAGGTGGTAACGAGGAGGGGAAATTTCTTGATACCTGGGATCTTTCTTTACTTGCAAAGGACTTTAGTTTTAAAATTGCAAACAACATGTTGAACACGGCAAACGGCAAAACGGCAAACACTGACATTTAAAAACTCTTAAAATGGATACATTCAAATACATTCAAAGTCGGGTCATTGTGGTTTATTACAATTCACTGCATTCTCTTCACACAGTTCGTAGGAATCCCCGACTGAATTAACTTTTAGTTTGTTAATCATGATTTTAGTTTAGCAACAATGTTTTAAATTAGGTGCATTGCATTGATTTGATTTGCTACGAGGTTTTTGAAACAAGATTCAATAGTTATGATAGTTGTTTACCTTATTACGTTCTAGAGCGGCGTAACGAGTTCCACTGACAGCCAGCTCCACCTGGTGGTAGACGGCGAACTACCCCCGAGCTACGCCTCCATCTTGTCGATGGACATGCCGCCCGCCTACTGCCACGTCATCGTGGAGGGATCCCAAGACAAGACTCCTGCCCACGTGGAGACGGTGGCCGGGAGACAAAACATCACCCCAAGATGAAGAAGATTAAGGCCGCGGTTTAGAAAAACCACTGGATTCTACGAGACTTGGGTTAAGAAGAGAACCACGAAGATGTTAGAAAGGAGAGACTGCTTTTTACGTTATTTGTATCAAGCTGCTGGCTCATTATACTAGCTCCAATGAAATAATGCAGATGCTCTTGTTACAAGTGGTAGTGTTGGGGGAAGTATGAACGCGCGGTAAAATGAATATCGGCTTTGTGTATGAAAGAGAAATAAGTGTAGCCAACATAACCAGGAGTTATCTGTGCTAAATCACCGAGTTCCTCCGCGTGTAGGTCCACACTGCGCTAGCGCAAATAGAGTTGAGACAATTTATTGTTATCTTGGGAAAACAAATTGGAGCTATCTGCATTCTTTCGTTGTAACCACTATGCGCCTTTCTGACACCAGTTTGTGTAATTCTTACAATCACAATCAAAAATCTCAACGAGGTTGGGCTGTTTTTCGATGGAAATGTATACTAGTTTTCCTTATAGGCCTATTCGAAAATTTGATTTAATATTTTGAAACTTTTGTACTTTTGGAACATAATTGTGTGTATATTAGTGATTGCTATCAAAATATCATAAGAAAATGATGTTAAAAATAAATTGTCGTTTTGTAGTTTGTGATATAGTTTACAACAAACAAGAAACAACGAATAACAAAATGTTAGCCATACAGTAAAATATTTTTCGTGAATAGTTTAAGTGTGATATTTATTATCGAGTTATTTGCCACTACGTGTAAAGATAATTTATTAAAGAATGTGTGAATGAACTAATGCCATATTAAAAACTTGTACCTCAATTATTTGACAATGTTTTAGTGACGATTTTGTTCGGTGTTGTATAGTAACCGTCCACAAGAAATTAATTTATTTGTGAAAATTAAAATGTGAACTGAAGTGAAATAGGCATGACTTCTTTCAGGAAGGAAGCATTCACTTCAAACAAAACAGAATGATCTAAATGGTAAATCGAAAGCTAATTTATTAGAACAATTTTGAGTTAAAAACTTGAAGCTACAAGTAAAACGTGTAATGAAAATATTAAAATAATTATTGTTAATTATTATTATTGTTGTTACGTCATCTATAAATTATTATTTGATTTTAACGAACAGGTTAAATTATGAGGTGTGCGAGTTCACGAAACTACGACTCGAGTATTTGCTACTCGAAGTCGGGGATAACAAAACATTGTGGAGGTGCCAGGTAGCCTATAGTCAATTTGTACCTTTCACTTGGTGGAGGTGCCGGGTCTTTTCATCATGAACGTAACGATCGTAATGCTGTTGGACGAAACCCAATCAACCCTTTTAAGACTCAACATATATAATATTTTTTGGGCACATTTTAATTTTTAATTTTTAAACTATTTTTGCTACCAATATAATATTTTTTTGTTGTATCGATATCGATGTCGAAACTTAATTATTATAATTATTTAGTAGACCAATTATAATAACGTACGTACTGGATCACTATAATTCTTTATAAAGAGGGAGTGAGAGAGAGATTACATTTTTAAATTGGATTGATGTTACTCCTAACATTATTAAATATAATTAACAGTGCAAGTTGTCGAAGAGTTACAGTGAAATAATAAACGAAGTTTACGGATTCGAATTTGAATTGTAATCTATACTCTAGTTACTTATTAGTACTCGGACTTGACTCGAACTCAAATAAAGGACTCGCACACTCCTAGTTAAATTATAAATTGAAATGTATATATTCAAATGAAATGTAATATACACGAGCCTATATTCCAGTTTCGAGAAAACTATTCTATGCTGTTGAGTATTTAAAATTTGTTTTTGATCTGTACAGTTTACAAAAATAAACACAAACGTTATAAAGAAACGGACATTATTTTACGCATTTTTGCATGACTTTTAGAGATTCACAAAATAACATTTTCCCTGCATTTGGCTTCATTTTCCATGAACCAAATATTGTTCGTTTAAAAAACTGACTGGGTAAATAATGTTTTCAAGAAGTGTAATTTATATCACTTTATCCAGGTTAAAAGTTATGCAACCAGTAAACTATGACACATTGAGCTGACATATTTTGGTTTTGCCTTGAGGAAAATATTTTCACAAAATGCTGGCCAATTTTACGCCTTACGCCATTTTGTCATTGAGTACTCTTCGATCTTCCATTTCACTACACCCTGATAGTCGGAAACAGTTGAAGGAGATATATACATATTATTGTTGTTGTGAGGGCCAAGAGAACGTGAGGAAACGCGAAGCCGAGTGATGACTGATATAAGTGTTCTAACAATTTCTACAAAGCCTTTATATTTTATATGATCGCTGCCTGTAGGAAAATAAAACTTATCTTCATCAAAGTTGGAATAATTTGGCACACAGCTTTGTTATTATATCGATGGTGTCCGGCCAATTGTCCTAAGCCACAAAAATTGAAAATTGGGGTTAGGACGGATTTCGATAGAGAGTGCTACGAGACACAATCTGGCAAACTGTCCTAACCTAAAAACAATTATTTCCCGCCAATTCAGCTATTACACTGGTTGTCATAACAACATACTATGTATAAAATGAAACAGGTACATTGTCCTAACCAACACCAAAAGTGTCCTAACCATCATTGTGCAAACAAACAAATTCACCTAAGCTTCTTCTCAAGCCACATCTAGCAGAGTGATTATGAAACAGCTGATGGCATATTGACCTAATCCACGCACAGTGGATCCAAACATAACCACCTATGTTTATTATGATTTGTTGGTTTCATCTCAGTTTCCAATAGAAAGACTTACAAATAAAAGGTAAGAATACAAAACTATTCTTTCTAATGTAGCAATAGGTTAAACAATGGTTAAACATAGGCCTAATTATTTAAATAACGTAATCAAATGCTGTTAAAAAAAAAAACCCTTTTTAAAAAAAAAGTTTTTTTTGGGTTTTTTTTTTAAAAAATTTTTTTCAAAAAAAAGGGGGGTTTTTTTTGGTAAAAAAAAAAAATTTTGTTTAATTTTTTCAAAAAACCCCCTTTTTATCCAAAAAAAAAGGGGTTAAAAAATTTTTTTTAAAAATTCCCCCAAAAGGTAAAAAAAAAAAAAAAACCCTAAAAAAAATTTTTGGGGGAAAAAAAAAAATTTTTTTTTTGGGAAACCCCTGAAAAAAAAAAATAAATTTGGTCCCCGGCCTGGAAAATTTTAAAAAAATAATTTTCGTTCGATTTTTTTTCATAACACATAAAAAGTATAAAAAATTTGAAAAAAAAATAAAATTTTTGTCCAAAAAACAAAAGGGGCCCAAATCTTGTGAAAAAAAAAATTACCTAGGGCCCTTTTAAAAAAATTTTACAAGGGGGAATTTTGGGGAAAAAGGGGGGGGTTTTAAAACGAAGGGTTCCAAAATTTCCTTTAACCAATTTTAAAATTTTTTCCGGTTTTAAATTTAAAGTTTTCCAAAAATTTTCCCTAACAAAAAAATTTAAAACAAACATTTTTTTTTTTCCATTAGGTTTTAAAAATGGTTAAAACAAGGCCAAAATTATTTCAAAAAACAATTTTTAAATTTTGCCAAAAAAGGGTTTTTTAAAATACCCCTACCCAAAACCAAAATTTTTTTGGGGGTTTTCCCCTTCCTGGAGACTAAAAAAATAAAAGAAAAAAAAAACATTTTTAACCAAAATTAATTTAACAATTTTTAAACGGGTTTTTTAAAAAACCCCTTCAAAATGCTTTTTTTGCCTTTTTTTGTAATATAAACCGGTAGAAACCCCAAATAAAAAATTTTTTTTTAAAATTAAACCAAAGGCCAAAAGGGAAAATTATGGAAAATTTTAAAAGTTTTTTTAAATTTTTTCCCCAAAAAGGGACCTAAAAACGGGGAAAAAATTTTAAAATTTGGGAAATAAGTAAGGCAACAACCCCACAACAAAGGGGAAAATTTTAAATCTTGGGGGTTTCAGTTGTGTTTTTCCTGGAAATAAAAAAATTAGAAATTTCAGAAAAATTTATTAAATGAAATTTTAAATGGGGGAAAAAAGGAATCAGGGGAAAAGTTTTTTTACGGGAAAGGGGAAATTTATTTTGGGCCTAAGAAATGAAAAAATTATGGTTAAAAAAAAAAAAACCCCAAAAAAAAAAACTTTAAAGTACAGTTTGGGGGATTTTCGGAATTTAAATATGGTGAAAACTTAACAGGCAATGAAGAAAATCTAGGGAAGTACAGATTGGGGGGATGTTTGGGAGATAAAGGTGAAAATTATGGGGACAACATAGACGGGGCAACTGAAGAAAAATTTTATGGAAGTAAAAATTTGGGGGGAAATGTTTGGGGAGATAAAGGTGAAAATTAAAGGGGTGAAAATAGACGAGGCAACTGAAAAAGAATCTATGGAAGTCAGTTTGGGGGGAATGTTTGGGGAAAAAAGGGTGAAATTTTGGTGACAACTAGACGGGGCACGGAAGAAAAATCTTGGAAGTACAGAGGGGGGAATGTTTGGGGGAGAAAAAGGTGTAATTTTATGGGAAAACATAGAGAGGAAACTAAAGAAAATCTAGGGAAAGTAAAATTGGGGGAAATGTTTGGGGAGAAAAAGATGAAAATTATGGGACAACATAGACGAGGCAACTGAAGAAAAATCTATGGATACGTTTGGGGGGAATTTTTTCGGAGATAAAGGTGATATTTGGTGACAACATAGACAGGCAACTGAAGAAGAATCTAGGGAATACAATTGGGGAAATGTTTCGGGAGAAAAAGGTATAAAAATGGTGAAACTAGACGAGGCACTGAAGAAAATTATGGAAGTACGATTGGGGGAATGTTTCGGGAGATAAAGGGGATAATTATGGTAAAACATAGACAGGAAATTTAAAAAGAATTATGGAAGACGTTTGGGGGAAAATGTTTCGGAGATAAAGGGATTTTTGGTGACAAATTGAGAGGCAACGGGAAAAAGATCTTGGAAGTAAGTTTGGGGGGAATGTTTCGGGAGAAAAAGGGAAAATTTGAGGGGTTGTTTGCAAAAACACCAAATGTCCAAAATTACGATTTCGACCCCTCCCACAAAAATTCGTTTTTTTCACGGGGAAATACAAAAAAAAGTTCTGGCAAAAAAAACCCTATGTCCACGTTTAAGCTTAAAAAACAACAGTTTTCTCACAAAAAAAACCAATTCCATTTTTTTTTTTTTTTTTTCGGCATTAAAGGTTTTTCAAGTAGGTGCGCTATCCAGCTATTATTTTTTAAACTATAGATATATCATTTTAAAAATACCGTATTGAACTTTCTGGAAAAAACCTCAAAAAAAATGTATCATTTTAAAATATTCTACAAAAAAAACCATTCCCCCAAACGTTTTTTTGTTTTTTTTTGCCTTCCTGGGAAGTACTATGGCAAATGTCAAGCAAAAAATAAAACTATTATCAAAATCACAGTTTAAAAACCCAAAAATTGGTTTTAAAAATTTGGGGTTTTTGAAGTTTAATTAAACTCCTGCAAAATTTTTTTTTTGGAATAGGCTGTTTTTTTAAATCAACCCCTCAATTTGGTGACAACAAGACGGCAACTGAAAAGAAAACTATGGAAAGTAAAAAGGGGGGGGGTTTGGGTTTAAGGTGAAAATTTTTAAAAATGAGAGGAATGAAGAAGAAAAGGAAAATTTTGGGGGGGTTTGGGGATAAAGGTAAAAATGGGCAACAAAGACGAGGCAATGGGGGAATTCGGGGGGTAAAATTGGGGGGTTTTTGGAATAAAGGTGAAATTATGGTGACAACTAGACGAGGGAAATGAAGAAGAAACATGAGAGTCAGATTGGGGGAAAGTTTCGGGAGATAAAGGAGATAATTATGGTGACAACATAGACGAGGCAAAAGAAGAAAAATCTATGAGATACAGATTGGGGGGTGTTTTCGGGAATAAAGGAGATAATAAAAAGGTGACAACAAAAGACGAGGGAATTGAAGAAGAAACTATGGAAGTACAGATTGGGGGGAAAAATTCACGAGATAAAGATATTAATGATGACAAATTAGACGAGGCAACTTTAAAAAAATCTATGGAAGTACAGAAGGGTGGAAAGTTTCGGGGGATAAAGGTGATAATTTGGTGACAACCCTAGCGAGGCAATGAAAAAAATCTATGGAAGTACAATTGGGGGAAATGTTTCGGGAGATAAGGGAAATTATGGGGACAACATAAACAGGGAACTGAAGAAAATTTGAAGTACAATTGGGGAATGTTTCAGAGATAAAGGTGAAATAAGGTGACAAAATAGCGAAAGGGAACTGAAGAAAAAAATTATGGAAGTACAGAAAGGGGGAATGTTTCGGGAGATAAGGTATAATTTGGTGACAACATAGACGGGGAACTGAAGAAGATCTATGGAAATACAGATTGGGGAATGTTTTGGGAATAAGGTGATAATTTGGTGACAACATAGACGAGGCAAGGGGAAGAAGAAAACTATGGAAATAAGATTGGGGGGGTGTTTTTTGGGAGAAAAGATGATAATTTGGTGACAAAATAGACAGGGAAATGAAAAAGAATCTATGGAAAAACAGATTGGGGGAAAGTTTCGGGGATAAATTGATATAAAGGTGACACTAGACGAGGCAACTGAAGAAGAATCTATGGAAGTCAGATTGGGGGAATGTTTTGGGGGATAAAAGGGGTTAATAATGGTGAAAAACATGACGAGGGACTGAAAAAAAATCTATGGAAGTAAAGATTGGGGGGTGTTTCAGGAGATAAAAGGTGATAATTATGGGCACAACATAGACAGGCAACTGAAAAAGAATCTATGGAAGTACAGATTGGGGGAATGTTTCAGGAGATAAAAGGGGGGAATTGGGGGGTTTTTTGCAAAACGCCAATGTCCAAAATTACCGTTTTTGAGCCCCAAAACCCCAAAAAAATTCGTATTTTTCACTGGGAAAATCTAAAAAAAAAGTTTTTTGGGCAAAACAACCTATGTCACACGTTTAAGCTTGAAAAACAACAGATTTCTCACAAAAAAAACCAATGTCCATTATTTTTTTTTTTTTTTTCGGCATTAAAGGTGGTTTTAAATAGGTGACAGCTATCCAGCTGTTAGTTGGAACTATAGATTATCATATATATTTGTGTTGAACTTTTTTTGGAAAAATACCTCAACAAAAAATTTTCATTTTTTAAAAAATATTCTACAAAAACACCAAAGTCCAAAAGTTTTTTTTTGTTTTTGTCTTCCTGGGAAGTACTAAAGGCAAAAATTTATGCAGAAAAAAAAACTATTATCAAATACACCTAAAACCAAAATTGGATATTTAATACACTTTTTTCGGGGTGGGATGAAAATTTAAATTGTCCCTTCCCAAATTCTTTTTTGGGCATCTGTTTTTGAAATCAACCTCTCAAATTTTGGTGACAACATAGACGAGGCAACTGAGAAGAAACTATGGAAAATACAGATTGGGGATTTTCGGGGGGATAAAAATGTAATTATGGTGACAACTAGACGGGCAAATGAAAAGAATCTTGGGAAATACAGATTGGGGGGAAGTTTTTGGGAGATAAAGGTGATAATAATGGTACAACCCAAAACGAGGGCACTGAAAAATTTGGGGAAAAACAGATTGGGGGAATTTTTCGGGAATAAAGTATAATAATGGTGACAACAAAACGAGGCAAATGAAAAGAAACTATGGAATTAAAAGATTTTGGGGGGAAAGTTTCGGGAGATAAAGGTATAATTATGGGGGCAACATGACAGGCAACTGAAGAAAAATCATGGAAGTACGATTGGGGGGGAAATTTTTCGGGAGGGTAAAGGTATAAATTTTGTGACAACAAAACGAGGCAAATGAAAAGAATCTATGGTAGTACAGATTGGGGAATGTTTCGGGGGATAAAAGGTATAATTTTGGGGACAAATAGACAGGTAACTGAAGAAGAATCTTGGGAATCGATTGGGGGGAAAGTTTCGGGGGTAAAGGTGATAATAAGGTGCAACATAGACGGCAACTGAAGAAGAATCTAGGAATACAGATTGGGGGGAAAGTTTCGGGAGTTAAAGGGGTTAATTATGGTGACAACATTGACGAGGGAAAGAAAAAGAATCTATGGAAGTACGATTGGGGGGAAAGTTTCGGGGGGATAAAGGTGATAAATTGAGGGGTTGTTTGCAAAACAGCCCAAAGTCCAAAAATTTCCGATTCGGCCATACCATCAAAAAATTTGTATTTTCACTGGGATATCTAAAAAAAAGTTCTGGCAAAAACAACCATGTCCATTTTTTTTAATTTTTTTTTCGGAAAAAAATTAAAGGTGGTTTTTTAAAAATTTAGGGTTGGAACAGCTTTTTTCCAAACCCGGTTA
>JAMZAV010005538.1:0-37730 GCA_024449915.1 Sweltsa coloradensis
TCAGTCTTTAAACTGAAGTTAAACCTAGCCCTACTTTTCCTCCAGTAAAAATATTTAGCTTGAGTTGAGCTGCATTCACCGCCAACTGTATTGTATATTGATGTGAGAATTTTTGACAGTAGGCTGTGATTTGTAGTAAACATTGCCATATGATTTGAAATGTGAGTAGGCCTAATGCATTAACTATGAGAGCTTATTGACATGCTAATATTTAATACAATCCAGAAATTACAAAATCCATCTCTACCGGGGATTTATCCCAGGTCTCCCGCTTGCTTGGCAGACTTCTTAACCACTAAAACACCGAACTTCTGGATTGTTGGTGCATTATAGTCTAGATCTGAGTTGACAGAATATATGGTCCATCTATCTATTAACTAGTCTTGTGGTCTCTATTCATATCATTTTAATATTATTTATCTTGAATGACATCAATCTACACATAGGATGTGTCCAAAATCTAAATTGCTTGCTTATTCTCTTCCTTGCTTGTCACTTCTAGTCTATTTCACTCTTTTGATTTTCACATTTACTTACTGTTCACTAGGCCTGTCTTGACAACCGACACTAAAAGTGGGGAGTCTTCGCGAGACAGGCATGTACACGGCACGCTCGTAAGCACTCAAATTAAGATGTACAACGCTCTGGAGAAAAATTGAAACTACATACGAGAATTCTAAAATGCACATGACACAGATATTTTTATACAGAACAACATACAACAAACAGAATTGATGTATGATGTGTGTGATGTGTGAGTATTCACCATTGTTAAGCACAAAGGCAACGCAACGGGAGCAACCTTTTCTTCCTGTTGCGTTGACTTTATGCGTAACCATGGTGTATTGTAGGGTTTATTACATAAATCAATTCTGTTTGTTGTGTGTTGTTCTGCATACAAATATCTTTGTCCTGTGCATTTAACAATTCTCGTATGTAGTTTCCATTTTTGTCCAGAGCGTTATACATCTTAATTTGAGTGCTTACGAGCGTGCTGAGTACATGTTCGTCTCGTAAAGACTATTTTTTAATGGGTTTCAGCAGTAAAGAAGTAAGTAAACACAGTTACCGCTTTCTTCTTTGAGTAGTAAACTAAATATGGAGAGATTTTCACATTGACTTTTGACGTCACATGGATATATTTGTTGATTAAACAAGTGAAGAAGCAAGCATATTTATTTAATAGAACTTGGTACATACCCATGGGTTGGTTTGGAGGTGACTTACCCAGTAAGTCTGAAAAGCTGAAGACGATATCTCGGTTGAGCCGGAATTTAATTTGTCCTATTATCCTCCAAATTGCATTGGTTGTTGTTTCCAGTGCCTCATCCCCTGACACTTCCTTGATCACTGTTTGGTTTTTCCTTAAGAGGGAAATCAAATTGATTAAAATTAAATAGGTTTTGAATTGATAGAATTGAAACAACCAATGAAGAACAGGGCAAGCTCTAGTAGACATTGGAGGATTGTAAAATAATGACAACAAATGACAATTCATTTATATAAAAAAAAGTTAAGCTAACAATATTCTTAATACATTTTAGGTCTTCTAAATTGGTGCACATACCAAAGTTGATTTTGATTTTAGCCAATATGTGGGGCAAATAAAACAATGGAGGAAGGAAGATTGATATAGCCAATAGGTAGAAATACGTTTTTCTTTTTTAGCGTTTCAATTTAAAATTATTTATTTTTTTTAGCATTTTGTTAAGTCTATTTTTCCTTGCCACCAAAATCCTAAATGTGTAGGGTTTCTTGCACTTCAATGGTAAATGATGAATTAAAGGAACGTTTCAATTCAAAATAGCCACATAAAAGATAAAACGTTAGAAATTACAATGCTAAACTAATTTTTTATAGGGATGGAAAAACATTATTTTGAGAAAAATTAGCATTTTATTTTGTAACATTTAACAAAATATATGTTAACTGATTCAGCAATAAAAACCTTTGAAAAATGTATATCTATATGCAATAGTTTTGTCCACTCACCTCTTAAAATATTTCACGGAAGATGGATAATATACGTATTCCTCACACAGTGGTAGACATCCACAAGATGCTTTGGTCAGCTGTTGTAGGTGGTTTGAGAAGCACGCCAGGCCAGTGATATTGCAAGTGACTCCTGGACCTTTGGACAATTAAATTCAATTAACTTTATTTTTGCAAATATTGTAGTACAATACTTTTTAAATTATATTATATTTGTAAAAAAAAAAAATAAAACCCCTGTAAGAGTGAATCTTTGAGGTGGGGCATACCATGCTAAGTTAAAAGTTATTTATTTTATCATTAGTTTTATATAATAATATAAATTAACACTCAATAAACACTAAAAGTTCCATTGTAATTTGGTTTATGTAAAAATAAGCTGTTTTAAATTAACTGTACATTATCAGAACTTTAAAAATATATGATCATATGCTAAGGCTAGGATAAATATTATTACGGTATAAAGGAATAAACAAACATATAAAACTAAATATATTTTATATTAACAGTTTTGTTTAAAATTAACAAAAAACAAACAGATGGAGCCAGCGATTTTAACAGTTACTACAAGCAGTCGATGGTATCATTTATGGCGGTTATTGGATAAGAAATTAGCTACTTTTTAAGGCAGGGTACAAAAAGTCACTTTTGATTGTAGGCTACGAATTGAGTCTGGAATTATATGAAAAAGCTTTGTGCCAATAAATGTTAACATGTATCTATAATTGCTAGTGAATTTGTTGAAGGTATTTCTGATACTGTTCAGTTCATTAGAGACTCGACCACCCGTTGAGAAATGTACCCACAAGTGTTGCTGCCGATTATCGATTTAGCAATTAATCGATCTGTGATTATGATTAAGATTTGTTTATTAATCGTTTATTAATTAATTGTTTAACTTGCTTCTCCCTTTCCGAATATATGTTTTGTGTTTATAGGCCTAAAGATACTGTGGTAAGTTTCTTATAGCAATGATAATTTATGAGTGATTGTATCTTTGCATTGTACTATATTTTGTGACAAGAGCTAGAAAATCAAGCTATTCACATTTTAAAAATTCAATTGAAATCAATCTTCCAAAGATAAATTGAAAAAAGATTCGTATATCAAAAGTGGCAATCCAACATAGTACTTAAATATAATAATATCAGACGAGGGAGCGCAAGTACTAAGTCTTACAATTCAAGTCAAACAACAATTACTGTGTGTGGGGGGGGGGGGGGGCACAAGTGAGATCTGTGTTTTAGTCAATTATACATTTACATCACATCTGGCGAGGTTGGCATTATAAACAGCTGGAACTTTGGACGCACCATTACCAACAAGGCAAAAAATTCGAGATTACTTAAAATCATTATTTCGCTAAAATACTGACTCTGTGGGACGAACTACTTTATTCACAGCTTATAAAATGTTGATTTATGTGATAACGTATCACGATAACATGACCAAATACGGTAGGCCCTACCTAATGCCAGTTGTGTGTAAATTGTCAACGTTGGCGTCCGTGCTCTCGCTTGACCTTGACGTGCGACAGCTTATCTGGTTCAACCTATAGCAGTTTATTTTTCTTTTGTCTTGTATTTGACAGCTAATTATCTCGGGAATCCCTTTCCATATTTTGTACTTTCAAATTCTTTTAACCTTTTGATTGGACGAATTTTCTAAACATGGTTGGCTAACGAGATTTCACATTTAGTTATTTGTATCCCCGAATTCAATATTAATTAAAAGTAAAAATTGCTATGATATTACCAACTAACAATGAAATATGACACATCTCGTGGCATAAAGACTTGCTTTTAGTATCGCATTGTACGTGATTATTGACAAGTTTCTATAGTTTAAATACCTGTAAAAGGCTTATATTACAACCTTAATTGCTATGCCTTCAAGCTTACTTTTTCAATGTTTTTTCAAAAGGCACTTCGTCACTATTACCTTAATGTCCATGTAAAATATGAACGTTGTAGCCCCCACCTGTTTGCTCAGAATCGATGGGCAATTGAAATGACGAATTAGATATTGGTAACTAACATCATTAAAGTGATTTGAGCATGTTCCAATCAATTCTTTCACCTAGAACGACGGCTGGGTAACACCTCGACATCACCCCAACTTGCTTGCTGTATAAGGTGCCCGAGTGTGTAGCGCGCCACGGCTTGGCTTCGGCGCCCTAACGGGCACCTAGAAAATATTTCATTTAAATTATTTTTGCTAACAGTATTGGTATTAATAAATGACGGACTATCTACTCCCTATACAAGAATCAATATTGGACGCTCAGCATATTCCTTATTACCTGCGGTAGGCCTACCACAACTAATAATAATATTGGATTGAAATATTTTCTTATCTAAGAATGAAAATATACAAATAGGGAACTAGCCTTGGTTTCAAATTTACCTTTTACATTTTTATTATTTTTAGAACACAGTTAAATAATCTTCACAATTGAAATAAAATGAATTTAAAAAAATAAAATCTGTGTTAACTACGGGGGTACAAAGTTATATTGTTTTGAATTCCCGCGCCAACGTTCGCTACACAGTTCGCAGCATACTCACCGTAGGACCCTTCAAAATGGCCGCCGTGTCCCACATAATTGATCGCGACAGTACCGGGTCTAAGGAGGCTACATAAATGACTGAACTTTGTTTGACAAGGATGACTCCTAAAGCCGTAATATAAATGCCCTTATGGTAGCTTTTATAGCGCGGCATTTCTTTTTAATTTAGAAATCTCAACGATAACACAACACTGGCAGGAGCACGGAGAGCGTTCTGCTAGCTTCCTTTGAGTTTGCGCCAAACTGCGCAAACACTACTTTTCGTGTTGTCTTTTGGCGGGAAGCCAGATTCAAATTTTCCACGTTAAATATTGAGAAAAGTACTAACCAAAGACAAAAAAAATTATGTTATTTTTTTTAGATGTTATCTTTAACATATTTGATTTCTGGAATGAAGGCTAGTTCCATATGAATCAAATCATAAAATTTGAACACAAACACTTACCTCCCATCATTTTGTAGAAGACTGGAAAACAACCGCATAGTTCAACGGCCATGCTCTGACGACACTTCATGAAACACAAGTTGTAAGAGTAGATTGGCAACCCTGCGAGGCCCTCCAACTCGTCGGGGAAACGGCAACGTCTCTGCATCGGAGTTAGTTCCGATTTGATGGAACGCGCCGACACAATAGAGACGTATTTGCAGCTAGTGTCATGTATATCGTGGATCTTCACCGAATACATTCTCGTATTAATGTCGGCCACTTCGTAGGCGGAGTGGATACCATACCGGAACTGATATTTCTGAAATATAGTATGATGTGATCTGATTGCTGGAGAAATACCTTGCATCCAGTCCAGTAGTGTATTAAATGAATTAATGAAAGCTTGCTTTATTTCCACTTAAAAATGTAAGCATATACTGTGATTCAGATAAGGTGGCGGCCGTCAAGGTCAAGCGAGAGCACGGACGCCAACGTTGACAATTTACATACAACTGGCATTAGGTAGGGCCAACCGTATTTGGTCATGTTATCGTGATATTTTATCACATAAATCAACATTTTATAAGCTGTGAATAAAGTAGTTCGTCCCACAGAGTCAGTATTTTAGCGAAATAATGATTTTAAGTAATCACGATTACGAAAGTGTTTTTTGCCTTGTTGGTTATGCTGTGTCCAAAGTTCCAGCTGTTTATAATGCCAACCTCGCCAGATGTGATGTCAATGTTTAGGAGCATCAAAATGTCTTGATTTTATTCGTACACTTCATAAATACTTTATTTTTAGGATATACTGGGCAAGGCTTGGCTTTAAAATAGTCGTGTTTTTCTCCGAAAGCAGTTTTATAGATCGTTATTTTATTTACTTTTTGCCGATCCTATGGCCATAGTGCGTGGACGACAGTGCTGCGATCCCTCGGCGACCGCCACCTTATCTGAATCACACTATACAAAGAGTTACATACAGTTTCTTGACCCTTTAGATAGTATTATCTGCAATCAGGGTATTTGGAAATCAGGGTAGTAGGCCCTACTATAATATCAATTTTAAAACATTTTACAGTTTAGTTGGAAGAGCAAAGAGAAGACTTCAATTTCATTGACCCACCAAAAAATTTAGCTCGGGTGTTTTTTTTTCTTTTTGTTTTGTTTTGATTGTTTGAATTTTTGTCTGTTTGTTCGCTCTCTACCGGGCAAACAGCATCAAGCGATCTTGATGAAAATTGAGGGGACCTTCAAAATCTCTGAACTTAGATCTGCCACGTTTTTGGGAACAATCGAAGAAATATTTCTTATGCATATCGTACTTTTACGGTTTTTTTTCCGATTTTTAGTGCAATATTTTCGTGACATTTGGGCCGATTCTGACCAAAACGGGTGGGGCTACACAACAACACAACAATACACAACAAGTAACAATAGAAACTTGACAACAATCACCTACATTGCATTCAAAAAGCACTTGCAAAGGAAAGGTGGTCCCACGCAAACTAAAAACTTACAAAAAAGCTCATCCATCAACGCGACTAAACAAAGCGTTTGCGAAGCGGCCTAGTATAGGCCTAAAGCTAGTTATTGCTAAGCAATGTGGGCTTGTTGGCCTTCACAACATTTCAGAAAACAAGAAACAAAACTTAAAACTAAGTAGCCTAGGTGTTATGAAAGATATATTCATTCATAGGGTTTTGTAGCATAGGTCTAGTAGTACATTCAGATACAACTAGGGAAACGCCAAAGTCGTTGTTAGACGAGTGAGTAAGCCATGTGTTAAGTACCCGGTAACTTTTTTTTCCTTCCCCTTACCTTAAGCGGACGTTACACTGGGAAGTGAAAAGAAAAAGTGAAAGAGAAAAAGTAACTTTTTGGAAGTAGAGTTAGCATGTAGCTTGTGGGACTTTTCACTAGTCAAACCAAGTCCGACTAGTTCGGAAAGTTTTTACTTTTCGGCTTCCCAGTGTAACAGCAACGAGAAAAGTCCCGTAAGCTAAATGTTAAACTCTACTTCTAAAAAGCTACTTTTTCTCTTCACTTTTTCTTTTCACTTCCCAGTGTAACGTCCGCTTTAGGCCTCATAGCTACAGTGGAGCATTATGGCCTAAACTATGCCTAAACTTAAATACCCTATTATTTATACGAAAATAATTATCAAAACTTAAATGCAAATGTTCCCGGGTACTCAACACATGACTCGCTCACTCGTCTAACAACGACTTTGGCGTTTCCCTAGTCTAGTTGGCTAAAGCGCCCTTATAGCCGAAATGTGGGAGACATGGGTTCAATCCCCTGGTCGGGAAAGATTTTTAATTTCTGGATTGTATTTCAAAAATTATTAAACATGTTTTGAAATGCATATAACGCAGTAGTCCATCATCTGTGGCAATAGGGCCTACTATGGTAAACATAGCCAGTACGAAATACGTGAAAATATTGCAAAGTTTGCTCAATCTACGAGCGGAATTTGGTGGTACCTTGACGTGCAACATTCAACAGACCTTGCATGGGCACGGCTTTTCACAGCCAGGTAAAAAACAAAACAAAAAATATCTTTTCAGAATCTAAACCATTGTCGCTAAAATAATTTCTAAAACATTGGGAGCCTATTTTTAATTTATTATTTCTTGTAGGTTTAAATCGCAATGGATCTACCTGATTTTGTTAGCAGTTCTCAATAAACTCGTACCGGATGTCTGTTTAAAATTTCAGCGCAATCTGTTAAGCGATTCGGCTGATTTTCAACGTACACACACGCAGAATAACAGAATAAGGGCGGTTTAAGTTCAATGGAGATCACTCCGTTCACTGCGCTCACTCGTTTAATTATACCAGGGAAACGCCAAAGTCGTTGTTAAACGAGTGAGTGAGCCATGTGTTCAGTACCCGGTACATTACTTTTCTTCCCCCTTCCTTAGGCCTACCTAGCCTATCATAGGCTAGAGAGGCGCATTATGACCTTACAGTTGACGCGCCCGTCCCCGTATACCAACTAAACTTTAAAAAACTATTATTTATACGAATATAATTATCAAACTTAAATGCAAATATTCCCGGGTACTCACCACATGACTCGCTCACTCGTCTAACTACGACTTTGGCGTTTCCCTAGTCTAGTTGGCTAAGGCGCCCTTGTAGCCGAAATGTGAAAGAAGTGGGTTCAATCCCCTGGTCGGGAAAGATTTTGTAATTTCTAGATTGTATTTCAAAAAAAACTAAAACATGTTTTGAAATGCATATAACGCAGTGTAGTCCATCATCTGTTACAATAGGGCCTACTATGGTAAACATAGCCAGTACGAAATACGTGAAAATATTGCAAGGTTTACTCAATCTACGAGCGGAATTTGGGGGTACCTTGACGTGCAACATTCGACAGACCTTGCATGGGCACGGCATTTCACAGCCAGGTAAATAACAAACAAAAAATATATTTTCAAAATCTAAAACATTGTCGTTAAAATAATTTCTAAACATTGGAAGTCTATTTTTCAGTTTATTATTTCTTGTAGGTTTAAATCGCAATGAATCTTGCTGATTTTGTTAGCAGTTCTCAATAAACTCGTACCGGATGTCTGTTTAAAATTTCAGCGCAATCTGTTCAGCGATTCGGCTGATTCTCAACGTACACACACACACGCACGCTCGCACGCAGATAAACAACAAGCGCCGTTTGAGTTGAATGGAGATCACTACGTTCGCTGCGCTCACTCGTTTAACTAGGAAAACGCTAGTCCCGTCGCGTTGATGGATGAGCTTTTTTTGTAAGTTTTTTGTTTGCGTTTTTGCGTTTGTTTGCACTTTTCCTTTGCAAGTGCTTTTTGAATGCATTGTAAATGATTGTTGTCAAGTTTCTATTGTTACTTGTTAATTGTTATTAAAAACCTAAAAAACCTCATATAAAAACCTTTATTTCTATGGATTCTGTCTAACTTTTTCAACTTTTTCTTTCAAAAAGTACTACATCACCATAACGTTAATGTCCATGTGAAATCTTAACGTTGTAGCCCAACCCGTTCGGTCAGAAACGGCCCAAATACGACGAAAATATCACACAAAATTTGAAAAACTTATATTTGAACCTTTATTTCAATAGATTCTGGCTACCTTTTTCAACTTTTGTTTTCTAAAGATACTACAACACCTTAACCTTAATATTAACCATGTAAAAAAATTATATGAACGTTGTAGCCCTACCCGTTTGGTCAGAATCGGCCCAAATGTCACGAAAATATCGCACAAAAAATCGGAAAAAAATCGTAAAAAAACGATATTCATGAGAAAAATATCTTCGATTATACCTCAAAAACGTAGCAAGTCTAAGTTTAGAGATTTCGAAGGCCCCCCCCAATTTTCATCCAGAACAAATATCGGGCCGTTTGCCCGGTAGAGAGCGAACAGTCAGAAAAAAAAAAAAAAAACACCCGAGCTAATTTTTGGGGGGTCGGTAAAATAATTGGATGAGCGAAGCGAAGACTTCAATAATTGAAGTCTGAAATTATTTCACCGACCCCCCAAAAAATTTAGCTCGGGTGTTTTTTTTTTTTTTGTATTTTTGTCTGTTTGTTCGCTCTCTACCGGGCAAACGGCATATGCGATCTTGATGAAAATTTGACAGGACCTTCGAAATCTCTGAACTTAGACTTGCTACGTTATGTTAAGGTTATGGTGATGTATTACCTTTTGAAAGACAAAGTTGAAAAAGTTAGCCAGAATCCATAGAATAAAGCTTTTAATATAAGTTTTTTACGGTTAATAATACCAATTGACAAGAAACAAAAGAACTTGACAACAATCACCTACAATGCGTAGGCAACAAACAAAGCACTTTCAAAAGTAAAGATACCCCACGCAAACTAAAAACTTTAAGAAGCTCATCCATCAACGCGGCGGGACTTAAGCGTTTTCCTAGTAGGGAGGTTTTGTTTATTGGATGAGCGAAGCGAAGACTTCAATTTCACCGACCCCCCAAAAAATTTAGCTCGGGTGTTTTTTTGTTTTTTGTTTACGTTTGTTTTTCTGTCTGTTTGTTCGCTCTCTCCCGGGAAAACGGCATATGCGATTTTGATGAAAATTTGAGGGGATCCTTCGAAATCTTTGAACTTAGACCTGCCACGTTTTTGGATACAATCGAAGAAATATTTCTCATGAATATCGTACTTTTACGATTTTTTTCGATTTTTAGTGCGATATTTTCGTGACATTTGGGCCGATTCTGACCAAACAGGTGGGGCTACAACGTTCATATTTGACATGGACATTAGTACCTTTCGCAAGAAAAGTTGAAAAAGTTAGCCAGAATCTAAAGAAATAAAGGTTCAAATATAAGTTTTCATCATTGTTTAAAGGGCTAGTTTTTAAATAATTGATTAAGAGTAAAGATGTACATTTTTGCACAACACCCCATACAATAATGCCATATTCAAAAAGCTTGTCAAAATATATAAATAAATAATAAAATAAATAAATTGTATTATGAGTATCCACTCAGTTATATAACTGATTTTCAGTGGAGGACTTTAAATCAAAGCGACCAAGCCAACTCTGTAGGACCTTAAGTTCAAATATATTTCTTAATCCGTAAAAAAAATACAGCAGTATATAGACTTTCTGATTTGTTTACATAGAGCATAAACATGTTCATTCCATTTAAGTGATTATCTATTTTAAGACCTAAGTATTTAGTCGATGGGACTTTACCAATCTCATAACAATTAGCGGTACACTGAAAATTTGCATTTGAATCCTGAGTACACGCACAAGAAGAAGAATGAAGTAAGACATTGAGATTTGCATCATTCGGCTGAGTAACTTGGATGGGTGAGAAAGTCATATAAACAGTCTTCATTTCGTTTAGGGTCAATATGTGGTCATTTAGCCATGTCATTTTTCACCCGGTTTGCTAGTTTATAGACCTCATTCCAAGAGTTCATTGAGAGATTATAACAGTGTCATCAGCATATGCTATAATTGTCCCATTAAATTTAAAATTTCATAGCTCATTTATATAGATAGTAAACAGTATCGGTCCGAGAATAGTACCTTGCGGAACTCCAATTTCAATTGTTTTATGGTCACTATATTAATTTCCGATTTTTACTGTTTTCTGTCATTTATGAAGCAACGAAAAATGTCCAGTGCTAATCCTCGAACTTCCAGATTTTCCAATTTGGTTATTATGGTTTACTGTATCACAAAAAGAACTAGCTATATTATTTTTACTGGTCCAGAGACTCATATATTGTGTTGGTTACTTTATAAATAGCATTATCAGTACTCAAGCCACTTATGAAGCCAAACTGATTAGGGGAAATTAGATTATGTGTACTGTATTCATAAAATCCATAAGGCTTTTCTTTAAACATTTTTCTTATAGTTTTCAAAATTGTTTTAAGGGAAATGGGCCTATAATTTTTAGGTTCTAATTTGCTTTCTGCCTAGTGAATGGGGCATATATCAGCAATTTTAAAGTAATCTGGATATATTCCATTTAAGGCTGCATTAAAGATGTGAAGAGGCGGATTAACAATAAGGGGACGGATATTTTTAACTGTTTTGGTACTGATTTTATTATAACCAAAAGCGGAGTCATTTTTTAGATCAAAATGAGTTTGTCATCACTTGAGATATAGGTTTCCATGAACGTAGTGTTTGGATTAAAGTTGGGCTTTGAGGGAACACCAGCTGCTTTTGGGTGACCACTCTGCCCTAAAACTCACGTATACCGCTGGTTAGAGCAGATGATGGAGGGTTCAAGAACTAGTGTGACGGCTTCGTTCTCCTCGACGTCTGCTCGGCAGTCCGGGTAAGTGGAGGAACCTTTATGAATGTCAAGGTTACACAGTACTTTCGGATGGGACGTAAAGCCATTAGTCTCCTTGGTACTTTTCGAAAGGAGTAGGGTACGTGCCGCTACCGGGTTTCCCCTCCTCCCTTCTGTTAATACTTCATCCTCATCTATCAACACTCATCGTCTTGATTAGCCAAAGTGCATTAATATGAGACGTTATTCTGTTTTAAGTTTTTCTTTTTGTGTTTAGTAGGCTATTTATATTCTTTGCTAGGTTCGGCACAATATTAGCATAGTGGTTAGCCAGTGTGTTTGCAACTTCAATTAGTTTCTTTGTGATATTTCCAGATGGAGTATTTAATTCTGAGATACTATTAGTTGGTTTAGACCTTCGATTTGTAATTTCATTAATAATTTTCCACATTGATTTTGTGTTTGATCCTACTTCATATAATTTTATTTATATAGAACCTTTCCTTAATTGTCTTACTAGAGAATTGATCATGTTTCTGTACGTGTTGTATAATTTTACACCGTTGTGATCAAAAGGGTGGTTATGCATTATACTGTTTTTACTTTTATTATGTTCAAATGACATTTTCTTTCCACATTTATAAAATTGTATCAAGAGATAAACAGTGTACACCCTGGATTAATTTTTAGGTATACTGGCTACTGAGGCATATATATTTATTTTTGACTATGCCATCTACTCACTTATCCCCCCCCCCCATGTCACCACTGACTGCATTCGATGATGGTACCAAGAGTGTGAATCTTTGTTTATAGAGTAGTTAAGATTATAATAGTGATATTTAGATTCAATAGTGATAATTGAGAATATCCCCCCCTCTTTTTTTTTGATGGAAATTAGATTACTTGTTTAAATTTTTGCTTGACGTATTTTGCTATGGTAGAGGTGCCAGGTCACTAAACGAAAGTGTGAGAGCAAAAACGTGCATTTTTGTGTTTAAAATAACAAAATTTCACAGTATCGTAAGTAATCTATGTGTGATCGATAGTAAAAGAAAATGTTCTACCACAGTCCTAATAATAATTAATTATATTTATTACTTGTACGAACCCCGTTTATTGGATGAGCGAAGCGAAGATTCCATTCTACTACACTGGAGAAAAAAAAAATGTTTTTTTTTCTTTTTCTTTTTTTTGGTATTTTTGTGTGTTTGTCCACACGACTCCGGCTAAACCGATACTCTTATTGTGATGAAATTTTCTGTAGGCCTTCGAAATCAATGAACTTAGAACTGCCACGTTTTTGAGCGCAATCGGAAAAGTATTTCTCATGAAAATCGCAATTTTACGATTTTTTTTCGATTTTTAAAAAAATTCTTCGACTTATAACACCTACATGCTTTATCCGATTTTAATGATTTTTTCACAGAACCTTAATTAATGAATTAATATATTCGTGTTAAATTTGAGCGCAATCGAGAAATTATTTCTTATAAAAATCGCAATTTTACTTTTTTTTCTTTTTTTAACAATTACGATTAATTTAAAAAAATTAAAAAATTAAAGTTAATTTTTTTTTATTTAATTTAATTTTAAAAAATCTTCAACTTAGTAATGATTTTTTCAAAGAACAACAGAAAATCCGCGTAACAAATGGCAGCTCAAAGCAACAATCTACGATCATCCAACAACGAGGCGGGACTTAAGCATTTTCCTAGTAACTTATTACTAGCGTTCAACGCAGGTTGGTGGATATCGAGAGTTAAATTCTTCGTTTTAAAGATCCGTTGAGATTTTAACCCGCCTTCTCTACAACTCGAGTTCCAACCTACATCGAACACTAGAAATATAAACGGGGTCTAAAGAAATATTGACAATGATGCTGTGACTTACGTTTTCACCATTCTTAGCTTCAAACAGTGCGGAGCAGGTACTAGTTCCAGACGAGCACGCCGTGTAATTCTGGGGGGATAGCTCAGCACTGGCAGGGCTCATGTAAGTAGCAACGGCTGAAAAGCCAGTGAAGCAGACTCCCAACTCGGTGAGAGTTTGCACCATGTCCTTCGGATCCGTGTGGCCTTGGAAAGTCAAGCTCATATCACCTTTGGGGTCTATGTGTAACTGAAAACACATTTTTTAACACCTGAACACACAGCAGATTACTATATTTTGTCGTGCTCCACAAAGTACGCACAAACGCATGAGTGGTGATGGATGAGGATGAAGGACAATTACTAAAAACCCATGCCCGGGTCCTCGTAGTGACATACGCTTAGGACCAGGGAACAAGTTTTGAAAAATTCGTTTGCAGCCAAGCTACCGTCAAAATGTAAACATATCCCACCTCATTTAGGTGATTTGAAAAAGCAAGTTTTCAAATCAAAACGTACGTTGTGTGATAAATGTGTGTTACTGTTGAGTCGAAACTTTGTGAATATAGAATAGCCCCCAAACAATCAGAATTGCGTATTATTTCTCCTAGAGTGACTTGGAGGGTCACGTGACTACCAAAAGTACGTTTTGAGCCAAATGCAAGTTTTTAAATCTCAACGTACGGTTCGAAACGTTCGTTTCATACCAAATCACGAGCTTTTCGGCCGTGGGTGGAAAGATACGTTTCGAACCGTATGTTAAGCGATTTAAAAACTTGCATTCCGCTCAAAAAGTACGTTTTGGTAGCCATGTGACCCTCCAAGTCACTCGTTTTCAGAGATGATTGCAAACATACGTTTTAAGAACTTGGCCCCAGTGCATGCTCTAGTCTAATCGTATGTGCCACCGCAAACTTAGAAGCCGTTGTGGTATCATACTAGTGTATAGTATATTCAAATAGGCTGCAGGTATAATTAAAATAGTCAAATTCAATAAGAGTGGTGTGGCCAGTATGCGCAGCCAAATGTCAGAATTTCTAGGTGCCCGTTATAGGAGCCGCAGCCAAGCCGTGGCGCTTCACTCTCAGGCACCTTATACAGCAAGCAGAGTTGGGGTGTTTTCGAGGTGGCATCCAGTCATCATGAAAAGTGTGATGAACTTAAAAACTGTCAATCGAGGAGAATTTAGGTACATTACAACACATGCCGAATTTGAATGAGGTATTCGTTCATTTCTTCTGGGTGGAAAAATGGGTTGAAACCAGTGCCGCATTTAGTCTTAGGCAATCTAGGCAGCTGCCTAGGGCGGCAAAGTTTAAAGGGGTGGCATTTCGCAGTTTCGATATTTTTTTACAAAATGAGTGAAACTTACTAAACAAAAAATACTTTTTGCAAGAAGACTACACTAGTCAAATGCCTACTTATTAAACAATTAATATATCTTTTAGTGTAGTTGTTTTTATATTTAATATATTTGTTATTGCACAGTATTTAGTGAACATACTCCAGCCGATAGACATTCCATCAACATAACCCATTGAAAGTTGTACATACGGTGCATCTTATGTTTTATTGTAATATTTTAATATTTCATTCCTGAGATATTCTCATTTGCAATAGACGATTACGTAAAGTCTCTGCGCATGCCCGAACTCTGCAAGGAATCCTGGGTAGTGTGTTGCAAGCACAGCCAACTAGATCTTAAGTTTTCAACAAAAGCCATCAATCATTGTTTACATTGAAGAAAACACAGCCTTCTGTTCAGAGGTTTTTATAAAGTTCTGAGCAACATGATTCCCAGCATGCAATGCGCGACACAGAGTGCGCTGATGGTTTACGAAATCGTCTATTCAATTTTTGTTGAATAAAATATAATGTCACATTTGAGGTCCTAGACAAAGACAACCCCGACTTAGTTTCAATTTCATAGTTAACGTTTACATATTATTCAACAAGCAGTTTCCTTCATATTTTCCCGTGGATACGAGTTCCCGACAAGTTGTACGTATTGCACGTCACGTCAGCACCCTTTACAGTGAGATCTTCAAGCTTTGCTAAGCGCTGAAACACGTGGAACTGACCGCCTTGCGTCGACGACAGTCTACATTCGAGTTTCTTACAAACAAGTTCACCATGTAATCGTGCCAGTTTTCTATAACCCGTATTTCCTTACTTTCATTAATAAATAATATGTATTTAGTTTAAAATCTTACAAATTGTGTCTTCAAGAAGAATAACCACCACCTCCCTTACCGTTATCTACCTTTGTCCCCAGGGGTATGACCTGCTTCGCCCCCAAATTAAAAGAACCCTTTTTATCTTAACACCTTTTCGGTAACCCATCGAGGAGCAGTGTTACATAGGATGTGTATTTTAAAATTAAAAAATGCATGATGAGTTTTCCTATGACTAAAGAGGGACATCGATCCCTCTTTAGTCTTTCATTCAGTCAACTTTCACACGTATACAGAAGTCAATACACCACGGTAAACTACTCACATCAAACATTAATCGCTCCATGTCCACACTTTCAAGTGACTGATCATTAACAAACTTGCTGAATTGGGTCATGTTATTGAACGACATGTTTACCACTGCGTCAAGGAATGCCATATAGTACGCGGCCATTGTGTCGTTCAGCTTTCCCCATGTTCTGAAACCAATGTGAGGTTTGAGAGTAAATATATATTTTTACCTTACTTCTTTACAACAAATCACTGTACTAAAATGTATAATTTCTATGTTTTATATTTTTCATTTATTATTATTATTATTATTATTATTATTATTATTATTATTATTATTATCATTATTATTATTTCAAATTTGAGGCTTTCGCGGCCCGGTAAATAATTAACACAATTTATTGGTCGGGACATTTCGCCGCGTCGAATCTGCTTTAATTGCTTTTGACGTTTCAGCCCAACTGTGTGGGCTATCCTCAGAAAAACCAGATATTAATTCTAAAAACTTAATAATAAAGCCCACACAGTTGGGCTGAAACGTCAAAAGCAATTAAAGCAGATTCGACGCGGCGAAATGTCCCGACCAATAAATTGTGTTAATTATTATTATTTTATTGGATGTATTTCATACAAACTCGGTTAAAACCGGAGCTAACATGTTGTACGGACTTACGTCAAGTACTTCCATGTGTACCTATTACATACATTATTACTTTTGTCTTAACTCTAACTAAAATAAGTGATTTATAAATTCTAATATTGTTTGTAGATGAGTTTTCTTTCTGCTGCGTACGGTCGTGGCCGATTTCTCGTCGCCATCCTAGCATTTGCTCTTCGGACTATGGGAAACCACGAAAACCATGTCAGGATGGAAGCTGTCTCGAAATCTCGAAGTATCATTCTTAGTTTAGAAATTTACGAACTATTCTACACGTGTTGAGTATTACTGCCTTTTGAGTCTCGATGTATACATTGGGTTGAAGATCTAGTTGTTTAATGCTTTCATGTAGCTTCTTCGGTATGATGCCGTTGGCTGATATAATGAATGGGATTGTATTTACCTTTTTCTGTTTCCACATCTTCTTGATCTCAATTGCAAGTTCACTATACTTGTCAATTTTTTTCTTCCACGTGGTCTCGACGTTATGGCACATTGGGATAGCAACGTCGATAAGGGTAGTTTCTTGTTTCTTCTTGTCAATTATTATTAAATCCGGTCTGTTGTGATGTATCGTTTGGTCTGTTATAACTGTGCGGTCGTAATATAATTTGTAATCTTTACTATCTAGTACTTTCTCTGGTTTGTATTTGTAGTAAGGTGTGTGTGTGTCAATGAGGTTGTACTTGATTGCTAGTTTTTGATGAATAATGTTAGCTACTTGGTTGTGTCTCTAGAGGTAATCTGTTTGACATAGTGACTTGCACCCGGATATGATGTGTTCGATTGTTTCACCATACACTACATTTTCTACATTGATCGTTTACTGTCGTATCTTGTATTATGTATTTTTTATAATTGTTCGTCGCAATCACTCTGTCTTGAATAGCCATCATAAAACCTTCTGTTTCTCCAAATAGTTCCCCGTTGTTTAACCACCTATTTGAAGCTTTAATATCTACGTGACCTTTGTGTAGTTCATCATAATGTCTCTTGTGTAGGGTCTTTTCTGAGAGACGTAACTCTTTTGAAGCGTCAGTTATGAGTTTCCCTTGTAGATTGACATTTTCGTTTGCTAGATTGAGTGGAGTTAATGATTTGTCAGCTAGCACCACAGCCCTATGCAGTGTGGATTGGTTGCTCTTTGTAAAAAAGTATTTTCTTAAAATGTCTATTTGTTTATAATATAAGTTGTTCAGATCAATTAGGCCCCGTCCTCCTTTTTCTCTTGGAAGTGTCAATCTCTCTATTGCTGATTTAGGATGATGTATTCTGTGTTTGGTAAGTGTAGTACGAGTTAATATTTCCAACGCGTGGATGTCTGTCTGCGTCCATTTAATGATTCCGAATGAATATGTCAGTACTGGTACAGCATATGTATTTATTGCTGTGATCTTGTTTTTACCGTTTAGTTGCGTCTTGAGGATAGACTTTAGTCGTTTCTTGTATGTATCTATCAATTTTGCTTTCATAACTTTATGTTCAATTCTGGCAGCTTGTGAGAATCCTAAATATTTGTATACATCGTTATCGTCCATTATTCCAATCCTATTTCCATCATCTAGCTGGAACTCTTCTGCTTGTGTAACCTTACCCTTTTCGATATGTAGCGTCTTACATTTGTCTACTCCAAACTCCATGCAGATATCTATTATTATTATTATTATTATTATTATTATTATTATTATTATTATTATTATTATTATTATTATTATTATTATTTATTGTTTAGACTCACAGTCGGTAATTTCAATAAATCAAATTTCAATGTTCAGAAGTGAATAAATCCTTAACTTTAATAAACATAGTTCCACAGATAAGCTGCATACGCAGTTTGTGGAAGGTCGAATGTATGAAACATGTAAGGTTATGAAAGAAAGAAATGTATCTACAACACAATTATTATTATTATTATTATTATTATTATTATTATTATTATTATTATTATTATTATTTTATTATTATTATATGTTCTCAGATTTTGATAACACGAAATTAAATGATAACATAAAAAAAGAAAAGAAAAGAAAAAATTATTATTATTATTATTATCATTATTATTATTATTATTATTATTATTATTATTATTATTATTATTGAGCGAGCGTAGCGAGCGTCTCCACTTGACTCTTATGGCTCGAATGTCTGTTTTTTTTCCTGTTACTGCTTCGGTACAGGTCGCACCGTTTCTCTGATCGACCTGAAATTTTGCACACATGTACATACCACCTAGGCGGGTTGCTGTATAGTTTTTGAACAAAATCCGATCGTTGGTTATAAAAAATACAAAATAAAAATGTACCGATCGTTATGAAATTTTGCAGGGTCAATAAGTACAACATTCTCTCTTATTTTCCAAATTTTCAGCTAAATCGGTCAAGACCTTAAAGACTTATTGGTAATCATTATTCGAAAAATGATGTTAAAAAATGAAGGAGGCAGTGAAGATACCAAGATACACTTTAGAAGGCATGACGTGAATTAGTACAATGCAAAGATGTTGGAATATCAATATCCAGTTAGGCCTACACTGTGTGGTGGGCCTTATGGGAATGTCGTACTCGGGTCATGTTGCACGTACCGGTGCTCGCTCAACAACGCGTCCAACTGAGCGTTTTCCTAGTTATTATTGAGCGAGCGTAGCGAGCGTCTCCACTTGACTCTTATGACTCGAATGTCTGTGTTTTTTTTTCTGTTACTGCTTCGATACAGGTCGCACCGTTTCTCTGATCGACCTGAAATTTTGCACACATGTACATACCACCTAGGCGGGTTGCTGTATAGTTTTTGAACAAAATCCGATCGTTGGTAATAAAAATTAAAAAAAAAAAATGTTCCGATAGTTATGAAATTTTGCAGGGTCAATAAGTACAACATTCTCTCCTATTTTACAAATTTTCAGCTAAATCGGTCAAGACCTTAAGTAGTGAAGATAGAAATTACATTTTAACAAAAGTAACGTTACCATGGCAACGAAAAGTCTCACTATGCACTGCCACCTAGAAGTAATCAAAATACTATCGAGGAAGCAGTGTATTATTTGTTATCAAAGAGTTAAAATAGTTTTCCCAAAGAAATGATGTCAAGGTTCTCTAGATGGCGGTGGATTTTATCCATTCTCTCCTATTTTACAAATTTTCAGCTAAATCGGTCAAGACCTTAAATACTTATTGGTATGTAACATTATGGGAATGTCGTACTCGGGTCGTGTTGCACGTACCGGTGCTCGCTCAACAACGCGACGAGACTTTAGCGTTTTCCTAGTTATTATTATTACTACTAGGAAGCTTCGCAAACGCTTTTTCAGGCGCGTTGTTGGACGAGCGTAAGTTTTTTAAACGAAAAAAGCGTAAAATGCTATTTTCATGAGAAACTATATTTCGATTGCGCTCAAACTTCACGCCAATATATTTAGATGAGCGTAGCGAGCGAAGCGAAGATTCCATTTAAATACACTGGAGAAAAAAATCGTAAATGTTTTTTTTTCATTCTTTTTTTTTTATTTTTGTCTGTCTGTTAACACGATTCCGGCTAAACCGATTATCCAATTGCGATGAAATTCTAAGGAGGCCTTTGAAATCTCTGAACTTAGAACTGCCACGTTTTTGAGCGCAATCGAAAAAATATTTCTCATTAAAATCGCAATTTTACGATTTTTTCGATATTTAAAAAAATTCTTATAAAAACTTTTAAAACTTATAACACCAACATGCTTCATCCGATTGTAATGATTTTTTCACAGATTCTTAATTTTATGAATTAATATATTCGTGTGAAATTTGAGCGCAAAAAAGGTATTTCTTATGAAAATCGCAATTTTACGATTTAAAAAAAAATTTAAACATTTTTCGACTTATTACACCTACATGCTTTATCCGATTGTAATGATATTTTCATAGAACGTAAATTTTATGAATTTATATATGTGTGAAATTTGAGCGCAATCAATAATTAATTTCTCATGAAAATTGAAATTTTACGCTTTTTTTCGTTTAAAAAAACATACGCTCATCCAACAACGCGCCTGAAATAGCGTTTGCGAAGCTTCCTAGTTTGATAACCATATTGACAGTATTAACGCCTTTTAAACGAGCCAAGTGTTATCAAATTAAAGCATAGGCTAAGGGGAATGAAACGTATTTTTCTATTTTCTCAAATATGCAACCAAGTAAAAATAATATATGGAGAAAAGGGGATGTTCCTGGGTACTCAACACATGGCTTGCTCACTCGTCTCACAATGACTGGCGTAAAATTATTACAATCGGATAAAGCATTTAGGTGTTATAAGTCGAAGAAATTTAAAAATTGTAAAAAGCGTACTAGGAAAACGCTTAAGTCCCGCCGCGTTGTTGGATGAGCGTAATTGGTGAATTGAGCTGCCATGTATTTTGCGGATTTTCTGTTGTTCTGGGAAAAAATCAGAACTTTGTTGAAATTTTTTTTAAATTAAATCAAATTAAATAAAAAATTAACTTTTTTTTTTTAATTAATCGTAATTTTAAAAAAGGAAAAAATCGTAATATTGAAATTTTCATAAGAAATAATTATTCGATTACGCACAAATTTTACACGAATATATTAATTCTTAAAATTAAGGTTCTGTGAAAAAATCATTATAATCGGATAAAGCATGTAGGAGTTATAAGTCGAAGAAATTTTTCTCAAAAACGTGGCAGTTCTTAGTTCAGAGATTTCGAAGGCCTCCATAAAATTTCATCGCAATCGGAGTATCGGTTTAGCCGGAATCGTGTTAACAGACAGACAGAAATACAGAAAGAAAGAAAGAAAGAAAGAAAGAAAAAAAAAACATTCCGGATTTTTTCTCCAGTGTAGTGAAATGGAATCTTCGCTTCGCTCGCTACGCTCATCCAAAAATGAGACTTTCATGAAAAATAATTTTTCGCTTGGGCTCAAATTTCACACGATTATATTAATTCATAAAATTAAGGTTCTTTAAAAAAATCATTACAATCGGATAAAGTATGTAGGTGTTATAAGTCGAAGAAATTTAAAAAATCGAAACAAATCGTAAAATTGCGATTATCACCAGAAAATAAATTTTTGATTGCGCTTAAATTTCACACGAATATATAAATTCATAAAATTAAGGTTCTGTGAAAAAATTATTACAATCGGACAGAGCATGTAGGTGTCATAAGTCGAAGAAATTTGTTAAAAATCGAAAATAATCGTAAAATTGAGATTTTCATAAACTTTTTCGATTGCGCTCAAAAACGTGGCAGAAGTTTAGAGATTTCGCAGGCCTCCATAAAATTTCATCGCAATCGGAGTATCGGTTTAGCCGGAATCGTGTTAACAGACAGACAAAAATACAGAAAGAAACAAAGAAAGAAAAAAAACATTCCGGATTTTTTCTCCAGTGTAGTGAAATGGAATCTTCGCTTCGCTCGCTACGCTCATCCAAAAACCTGTTATAAACTAAACTTCCTGGCATTAACAAAATTTCATTATTTACAACATTATTGGATGAGCGTAGCGAGCGTAGCGAGCGATGCGAAGATTCCATTTCACTACACTGGAGAAAAAAATCCGGAATGTTTTTTTATTATTATTATTATTATTATTATTATTATTATTATTATTTCTTTTATTCACCAATATGAACATTACATAATGGGTATTTAAGAACTTTCACCAGAGATGAACCACATCTCTAAGGTGAAACCCCTATTTCATAAAAATTAAATATACATGGCATTAACAAAATACAATACATACAAGAAATAACAGAAACAAATTTTTTTTACACTAAAACTTTGCGTAGTATGTGGGCGGTTCCTAATAATGCTGCCTTTTGAAGCTCTGGAGTCCAGTGATTGCCAGAGATATGTTGGAGGTTCTCTTCAAAACTTCTTCCAATTGTCCCACAAGCTCCAATAATAATGGGAACAATCTTACAACGGACATTCCACATTCGTTGAATTTCTATTTGAAGGTCTCGATATCTTGTGCGTTTTTCTGCTTCCTTTAGGACTATGTTGCGGTCTGATGGAATAGCTACATCGATGATCAAACATTTTTGAGTCGCTTTGTTTTTAACAACAATGTCTGGTTTGTTGTGAAGAACCTTTCTATCAGTGATTATTAGCTCATTCCACAATATGGTCACATTACCATTGTCAACTACTTGTTCTGGTATATGCATGTACCATTTGTCAGAAGTTTCGATGTTGTAACTTCTACAAATGTTCCAATGCAAATATGCCCCAACTTTATCATGTCGATCAATGTATTCCGTTTTTGCTAAGACCGGACATCCAGAAATAATGTGCTCTACGCTTTCTTCATAAAGCTTACACAAACGACACTTGTCATCTACGTCGAGTTTGAGAATTCTTTTTTCATAACTTTTTGTTCTTAAGGCTTGATCTTGTGCAGCTACAATAAGACTTTCAGTTTCACCTTTGAGATTACTTCTGCCCAGCCACTTATTGGTTTGATCTTGGTCAATATGTGGTTGCTCCATGCGTGTAATATATTGTCCATGCAAAGGTTTAGACTTCCAGCAACTTATTAAATCTTTCTGGATAATGTTCTTTATTTGCTTCTTGATTATCTTGACCTTGTTAGTGATGGACCCATTTATCTGATTAATATCGGATAATTCCAAACCTGATTGAAACTTGTTGCCTAACTTAATGACAGATTTTCTCATAGCTTTGCTGGACTCATGTTCTTGAACCATTCTAATAAATTTGTCATCTCCCTTTCCTTCTATGTATAAACTCAAACCAATCATTGCTGTTTTGTATGACCCCTCTAGTTGAGTTATACCTCGACCTCCATTCTTCCTTGCGATATACAGTCTTTCGACGTCCGCTCGTGGATGGTGCATTCCGTTCATTGTCAACAGTTTTCTCGTTTTTCGATCCAATCTCTTAAGTTCTTCTATGCTCCAATCTAATATCCCAAAGCTATAAGATATTACTGGCACAGCAAATTGACCAATTGCAATAGTTTTATTTCGTCCGTTCAATTCACTTTCAAGTATTAATCTTAGACGTCGTTTGTATTCTTTGCTCAATTTATCTTTCATCATTGTATGCTGAACACCATTGCCTTCTTCTATTCCAAGATATTTATAAGTTGATTCTTGACCAATGTCCTCAATAGTGGTATGCTCATCAAGTTGGATTATTATTATTATTATTATTATTATTATTATTATTGTGTGTCTGTTATCACGATTCCGGCTAAACCAATACTCCAATTGCGATGAAATTTTATGGAGACCTTCGAAATCTCTAAACCAAGAACTGCCACGTTTTGAGCTCAATCGAAAAATTATTTCTCATGAAAATCGCAATTTTACGATTTTTTTCGATCTAAAAAAAATTTCTTCAGCCTATAACACCTACATACTTTATCAGATTTTAATGATTTTTTCACAGAACCTTAACTTTATGAATTTAGGTATTCGTGTGAAATTTGAACGCAATCAAAAAACTATTTCTCATAAAAATAGAAATTTTTCTTTTTTTTCTTTTTAAAACAATTCTTTGACTTATAACACCTGCATGCTTTATCCTATAGTAATGATTTTTTTACAGAACCTTAATTTTATGAATTAATATTTTCGTGTAAAATTTGTGTTCACTCGGTTGTCCGATGGACGGAGAATAGCATCGTACAGGTGACAGCGCGACAGAAGAAACCATTCATGTACTGTTCTGTCCTAGCAAAAGGGGGGCACAGAGTAGGCCATTACACCTTTACTGAAACGAGCTGACCTGTGATCTAGATCTACATTTTTCAAAAACATTTTCTTGATAATCAGATCATCAGCTTCCTTCAGAGAGTTCTCAATAGACAAGAGGCTACACGCTCTAATCATCCACAGTCTTTTCTCTGCTTTGTATACTGTAACTCTCCAATTTAGCAAGGTTCACCATAGAGGTAGGATGCCATGCAGGGCAACCATATGTCATGCCTGATTTGACCAAGCTCGTGAATATGGTTCTCTTTACCCTTGGACGAGCACCATTGAGAGTCCGTGACAAAAAAACGAGGAGCTTTAGCACTTAGCAGTTAGCAACCTTATTCCTAACGATCTCTGTTTGCACATTTCATTTCATATCCTTTCTTTACCTTTCTGGTACTTGTTCATTATAGGGACCCCCCAAAAAGGAAAGTAGGTCAGTAGTGTTAGGGGAGAGAGGGCGAAGCGCCGTGGGGTGGAACATGAAGTGCGTTGCCTTGGTCAGCTAGGGGGTTGGGGGGGCTAGATGACCACGGCAACGCACTTCAATCATGCTCACCCCCACGGCGTTTCACCCCCCCCCCAACACCACTAACATTCCTTTTTGGGAGGTCCCTATAATGAACAAGTACCAATTTAATTCATTAAAATAATTGTAATCTGGACCTAATCGAAAATAAATTCGAGAGTCAAATATATTTTTTACCGAACTTCTTCACAACAAATCAAGCTAGGTCTAAAGAGAATCAGTGAGAGCTTGTCCCCAAAGCAAGTTATGCCAGATTCCCTTCATTACAACTATAACTAAAAATTTGCTAAATTTAATAAAATCATCTCGGGCGTTTTATAAAAACCGGGAGTAGGGCTACTTTTGCACCCCACCAAATAAGTGTTGGATCACTTAAATTATTGTAAGTTTTCATCTTGACTGTTAATCTGGGTTGATATTTTGCATTATTTATATTGCATACCATGCAGTAAGATTCACAATATCATTTTAAGATTAGAAACGCCATCAAAATCATAACCACTTATACACATATTTTTTAGTCTTACTTGGTGATATATTCGGAAGCAAAAGTCTTGTTAAGTCGATCCAGAAAACAGATGGTGCCGGCGGGGAGGACAGTCGGCCAGTTGCGATAATCCTTCTCCAGAGAGATAACTGTCGGGTTGGCCGAGTATCTGTTCCAGGAGCTCAGGATGAGCGAGGAGGCTGCATAAACTGAGAGCAGGATCAAAGCCACCCACAGAATCCTAAAACAACAACTTGACTGTTTCAGTGGGAACTAGTGTTCTCACATTGGGGGAATCTTGTTCTCACAGTTCTGGTGGGTGACTTTACTTTACAGTGGGGACTTGTGTACTCACAGTGGGGGAATCTTGTACTCACAGTTCTGGTGGGTGACTTTACTTTACAGTGGGGACTTGTGTACTCACAGTGGGGGAATCTTGTATAGGCGCTCTACGCTAAGAAAGGAGATGCGCGCGCTTTCGACGGGCCAATCAGCGATCGTTATTTTAAATTGGAGCGTGCTGAATGGCTACAATTCACCCGTTAAAAGCGCGCGCAACTCCTTTCTTAGCGTGGAGCGCCTATACTAACAGTTTTGGTGGGTGACTTTACTTTACAGTGGGGACTTGTGTACTCACAGTGGGGGAATCTTGTACTAACAGTTTTGGTGGGTGACTTATACCTTCTCATATCTAGTGTGGGGACTCTTGTTGTGGGGAATCTTGTACTCACAGTTCTAGTGGGTGGCGCCCCCGTTTCATGACGTGTCTCAATCCATGTATGGTCGTTCTCTCTGTGAATCCCTCGACGTAATCACGAACCTTATCTATCCCCTCACTCAGCCACCTACGATCCTTGTTCTTTCGTGGGCGAGATTTATATTCATACATCCTTCCTAAAACCGATATTACTTCCAGTATCTTTCTCCGGGGTCCTCTGCTAAGTATTCTGCGGCACCGCGCGTGGATTTGTTTTATATCGGATGGCGTGATTGTTCACTTGTACCGCGTGCATTTCTACTAATGCACATGATGTGATCATATGCTTATTAGTTCATCTATACTGTTAATGGTTCTGCAGTATCCCATGCGCTTGATTTTAATCAATGTGATGAAATGGTGATTTATTCAATTACACTACACAATCGTGATGGGTGAGTTATCCACGATCAAAGTTGCCATCATCGTTTGATTAAAACGTTGATATTGAAGTCGCACTATAGTTTATTATTATCTTTATCTTCTTAATGGAGTTTGAATTTGCTGGTGCTCGAAGAAAAACGTGTAAATGTTACTGTATGCTATTGGAATATTAAGTGCAGAAGAGGGATTGATTGATTGATTGATTAGCGTCTTTATTTATGGCGGGATTAAGGTCTGTTAGGCCTTCTCTTCCATCCAACCATTTTACAGTTTAAGGATACAATACAAAGATACAGATACAGATACAAAGTAAGATACAAACAAATTGAAATGAAATAAGCAATAGTAATAGTAAGATACAAATTAAATTAAACATTACGTACTAGGAAGGAATACAGCATGCATATGTAGTACAAGCCTATTTTAATAACAGAGTTCAATAACATAACACCAATTAATAAATTGGATACCTACAAAATTTAATAACATAGTTCAATAACATAAGAAAAATAAACAAATTTGATACCTACATAAAATGTATGAGTTTTATAAAATATATTATACATTTAAATAGTATGTAGTGTAGGGAGAGAAAGAGAGAGGATAACGGATGTTAGGAAGGTGTTGGTCGATGGCCGCTACTGGCAATCCTGAGTGAAAATAGTCTATATTATATTATAACTAGGAAAACGCTCAAGTCCCGCCGCATTGTTGGATGAGCGTAATTTGTGCATTGAGCTGCCATGTGTTATGCGAATTTTCTGTTGTTCTGTGGAAAAATCATTACTAAGTTGAAATTATTCAAAATTAAATTAAATTAAATTAAATATTAACTTTAATTTTTTAATTTATTAATCGTAACTGTTAAAAAAAATCGTAAAATTGCGATTTTTATAAGAAATAATTTCTCGATTGCGCTCAAACTTAACACTTATATATTAATTCATAAAATTAAGGTTCTGCGAAAAAATCTTTACAATCGGATAAAGCATGTAGGTGTTATAAGTCAAAGAATTGTTTGAAAAAAGAAAAAACCCGTAAAATTTCGATTTTTATGATAAATATCTTTTCAATTGCACTCAAATTTTACAAGAATATCTAAATTCATAAAATTAAGGTTCTGTGAAAAAATCATTAAAATCAAATTAAGCATATAGGTGTTATAAGTCGAAGAAATGTTTTAGATATCGAAAAAAATCGTAAAATTGCGAGTTTGACACAACCAGTGGACGGTGGAATTCAATGTTTAACATTTTGAAGTTGCGGTGGTGGGGGATTCCCCCTCCTCCCCTGGGCCCCGATTCATGTACATTTATCCCGGGTATAAGTGGTATAAAGACGGTATAATGCAGGACATGGCAGGATAAGGCCTGGTTAAGTCTGAGCAACTCTCATCCAATCAGAAATTTTCAATCCAACAACAAGTACAACAAATGTTTTTTCCACTGCATTCCACAGCCATGTAAATCAGCAGATTTGCAAAAGAACACTAAAAATTTGCTCCATCTTTTGTTTTACATTTTTATTTATTGACAGAAGATTGCGTGAGATCATTAAAAGAAAAGAAAAGGCGTATTATTGCCGTGAATTTTGGAGTAGCCTAGGACTATCATACTATTGTTCATCTGCATAAGGCTTTTAGTAATCAAAACTAGTTATTTGTGCGGGATGTGTGTCAAAACAAGGTCGTGCAGGCCTAGGGTTGCCTAGGAGAGGCCAAGGGCTTGTCAAACGTGTTATGTTCGTATTAATTTTATCTAGTCCTATAGCCTAATCGAACTTTAGGCCTACACTGTTGTATTATGAATAATTTTCTACATCTGGGCCTAGGCCCGAGACGGTTTCTGATTTGTTTTATGAGAGTAATGAAAACTTTTCTCGTTTTACACATAGACGCAAAATTTAAAATGTCCGCCATCTGTTTACATATTTTCTTATCCCCGTGCGAGGCGGGATAAGTCTTCATGAATTGGATTCGGAGTTATACCGCACTTATACCACCTAACTCTGCTTATACCGGGATAAAAATGTACATGAATCGGGGCCCAGGAGGCCAAGTCTTGAGACCACTCGTTTCGAGTCGAGAAGTGAGTCGAGTCGCTCATTCTATGTCACCGGTGACTTGGGGTAAACGATAATCGGTAGTCTTGGGACCATTTTCACGGCTTGAGGCTCCGCCCCCAACAATCCCATAGTGACCAATAGAAAATTTTGTTACAAAATAAAATCAATCAAAATCACAGCTAGTTAGATTGAAATAATCGATCTCTTTATTATGAAAGCTGTGCTATTTTGTTTTTGTATTGTTGTTTTTGAAAGGTAGGCCTAGATATCCAATGTCAGATAATTTTTTAAATGGAAATATTTAATTTATACTTGGTGTTTGATCAATTTGGAAAGGGTTGATGCATGTATTCATATGGGTACGTAAATTTGCCGGTTGCTAGCTCACCGTGTTACATCTATAATTGCATTTACAACGTTCATCTAGATTGATATGTCACAATTTATAACTACCAAATCAATAACAAACTGTTTTGATCGTCTCAAGTCGACAAAGTTCACAAGTCACCACCAAATACCTCGTGGTTTGAAACGTGAAAAAACATTCGTTCCAAGTCACCTTGCGACTCGTGAACTTGTCCCCAAGACTACCGATTTGGCGATTTTGAGCGACTTGGAGGAATTTCTCGTTTCAGAACGTGTGTGAGTTGAAACGAGTGGTCTCAAGACTTGGCTTCCTGGTAGGGTTCATACATTGTGCATGACTGGATGAAGGATGATACTTGTATTGGATCTATATTTTTATAAAGTACCGGCTGTTACCTCACTTCATCGCTTTCCCCATGATCCTCTGCCTAACAACACATTACATTACATTACATTTTATTAGTCATCAATTTTAGCACTCATATGCTTACACAATTACAAGGTAGGCGAGTATTTGATGTTGTCCATGTTGGTATAAAGTAAAATCCAATACATTACAAAGTATTTACAAAATTACCTATACAGGTATACTAAAGTATCTAGAGACCATTCTATAGCTCATTAAAATAACCCTTTCCACAGAGTCTAAAATATAAATAACACAGGATAAATCACTGAATATCGTCACACAATAAAACCAGAATAAACTCACTAATTCTTATTTGCAGAATGCAGGTGCAGCTCAAACTGCAAATCAGTTACCTACATTAGTTTGTGCTAAAATTATTACTAAAATATTCTGAGAGCGAATAAAACTCCATTTCCAGCAGCCAGGATTTCATCTTAAATTTAAAATCTGTGTCTCCTAAGCTCTCCTTTAAGTAGCCAGGGGAGGTGGTTGACTATTTTCCTCCCAGCCTGAGTAGGATCATTATCAGACAACCTTAGCCTACTTTGTTCCTGGTGAAGGTTGTCCTTCTGTCTCGTGTTATGGGGGTGTACATCACTGTTTCTCGTAAACAACATGGGGTTATCATTTACAAAAACTGCCATTTCCATTATATAGATTGATGTTACGGTGAGTACCCCTAGGGTTCTAAAAGCCTGCCTGCATGATCCTCTATTGGGTAAGTTGGCCATAATTCTAATAGCCCGTTTTTGCAAACGAAAAACAGCTAATGCCGAGGAGGCATTACCCCAGAACAGGATTCCATATTGAATCAAAGATTGGAAGAATGAAAAATACACCATTTTTGCAGTACTCTGGTTACACTGCTTTACAACTTTCCTCAAAACAAACAACACGCTGAACTTAGTCTACCACACAAGTTCTCAATGTGCTGAGCCCATTTTAGTCTGTAATCTACTGTTAAACCCAGAAACATTGCATGATCTGCAACTTCCAATAGTTCCCTCCCAAGTTCTATTACCATCTGTACTGGCTCACCAATTGCCTGGAATTTCATCAACTGCGTTTTAGCACAATTTAACTTAAGCTTGTTGGCTTCAAACCATTCTATTAACTCTCTCAGTATGATTAAGAAATTTGTCTTTGAGACCCATGTTACACAGAGCTCGAATAATAATACGTAGCATCATCTGCATATAGAACCACCAAGCAATCCAGAGGCAAGTTGGTAGGAAGGTCATTGATGTAAGATAAAAAACACCGGCCCTACCACCGACCCTTGTGGAACACCATGTTAATAAGTCTCCATTTAGAGTGCGTTATTGTTTGCCCCTTGCCCAAGGCCACCCTCTGTTTCCTATTACACAAGTACGAGGTTACCCAGGCCAGTGTGACATCTCTAATCCCCAAATGATCTAATTTGCGAAGTAGAAGTTCGTGGTTGATTGTATCGAAAGCCTTCGATAGATCACACATAATGGACCCTGTTACTTCCTTCTCTTCAAGAGCCCCTTGGATTGCATGTGTAAGTTGAAAGGTTGCCGATTTGGTGGAATATCCAGCTCTAAATCCGTGTTGGCATTCAGACAGAATATTCTCATCTCTCAGGAAGGCATCGAGTTGTTTAAGAAACAATTTTTCTAACACTTTTGGAAAAGTTTGGGATCAGCGACACGGTCTATAGCTGGCCCTCTCCTGCACTTTGCCCTTCTTAAAAAGTGGTATCACTGTGGAAAATTTCAACTTTTCCGGAAATGTCCCCGAAATGAATGAGAATTGCAGATAGCTGCTAGAGGTTCAGCTATGACCGCACCACATCGGCGAATAAGAAAACTGGGCACCTCATCCCACCCGGCTGACCTCTTGATTTTAAATCTTTTATTACCTGGCGAACTTCGTTAATGCTAACAGGCCTTAAACACATCTTATGAATGCGCCTGACACCTCCCTTACTTAGCTTGGCCAAACATGCCTCAACAGTATCCGCCTTGGTATCAATTATATTATCAGCAATATCTGTGAAATACTCATTGAACAATTTGCTACCTTATTTGCATCTGCTATTTCCCTTCCTTCAATTTCCAGAACAATGGGATCGGTTTCCTTCTCCTCTTCCTTACCTGCAAGTGCTTTTACCACCCCCCATGTAGCCTTTACTTTATTTTTAGCTTCCCCAATCTGCCTGCTGGTATGTGCCTTTTTGGCCATCCGGATGTCCTTATTAACCTCTTTTTTGAAAGCTTGGAAGCGCTCAAGAAAATGGGCGCACTGGTTTACTTTACTTTGTTGGAACAGATCTCTCTTTACTTGACATTTCCTTCTATTTCATCCGTTAGCCACCCCCTCCGCCGAGATTTACTAGAAATTGTCTGAGCGGGAAAGCTGTATTGAAAAGTGATAAAAATATTCTTAGAAATTCATTATATTTCCCATCAGTATCCGGAATCCTATCTATCCCGCTCCAGTCCGTATCCCTTAATTGCTCTATGAAATTAATGATGCTCTCCTCCTTAAATTGCCTACTCCAGCTATAGGCCCCCCTTTTATTCTGTTTAGCTTGGGCCCACTACCGGCAGACTGATAATTTGACAGCAGTGATCAGAATAACCTGTCTCGATGACTTTAGGAGCAATCGTGGACGAGAAGTTTTGTAAATACGTTATCAATAACAGAACTACTATTCAGTGTAATTCTTGTTGGGGTTGTAATAAGAGCCGTAAAATTATAAATGCCCAAAATATTTACCATGTCTTGCTTCTCGGTACTTGGTTTAGAGAAGTCCACGTAAAACCACCACTTATTACCATGTGTTTTGTACCATCTTTACACTGCAGCATTTTGAACATCGTTTCTAACTTGGAAATAAACAGGCCAAAGTTGGCCGGATTGGGTGGTCTGTAAACTGTCACAATTACCAATTTAATGGGTGATGTTATTTCTAGAGCACACAATTCTATAGATTTCTCAACTGCTACCGAGTCCAGGTCAGCTCGATTTTTGTATTTGTAACCTGCCGATGTCCTAATAAAAATAGCCGTGTCCTCCCCTTATATGTTCCTTTCTTTGAAAACATGCAACTAACTTGAAATCGCTAATAAGAACCGACTCCTCCTGACCCCGCTCGAACCAGTGTTCTGATATACAAATAAAATCCACGATTTTCTTTTTGAGAATCTAGAAATATCTCTAGTTCTTCTGGTTTTTCACCCCTCAAACCTTGCGTGTTGTGATGCATCAAAAACTTCTGAGCGCCGCTGGGCTTTTGGCAAACATACGAAGTCGCCTGTCTAGATGCGCCAGGCACTATGGTGACTTGCTTACCATCCCGGTTACAAGAAAATTTTGACTCCCTTCTCCTACTTTATCCCCTTGTGCCGTGGAAGTGTTATCTACAAGCTCTTCCGAGGTCCCTTGACCCATCAAGATCTCCTGAACTCTCTCTGCAATGAACTGTCCTAGGAAGAGACCCCCCCTTCGGTTGAGATGGATCCATCTCTAGCCGATTCCCATTTAGAAATCCTGGCATTCGGATCTAAGAAGCTCACTCTCTTGTACTGATTACACACCCATTCAATCCCTTCATTAACCTCCTCAATATATTCATCGGAGCAATCATTCCGATACACAAGCCCATTAATTATGAGGTGCGCATCTCGCAATGGTCCGTCCCTTAAATCATCAACTAACAAAGCGAGTCTCTCCATCACATGTATATCACTTCTGTCTTTAACATTATTAGTTCCTATATGACACACTATGACCTTTGGGACATACCCCAATTTCTTTACTCCCACTCGACTCACAAGTTCCTGGGTTCTTATGCCCCCATATACCTTAACCTCGCACCCTGCTGGTTCCAACACCTCCCTTGCACCGCGCAGCATTGAGTCGCCCAACACGAGCACCTCCTGTGGTTGGACACAACTTCGGAGTCCCCGACTGTTTGTGTCCTCCTCCCCGTTGAGCAAAGATCCTCCTGTAATGCTCTGCCCTGGACTCTTGCTGATTACCAATGCCTAATTCCTCTGGATGGTCCTTTTTGTTTCCTGTAGTGGGCCTCGGCTTACCCGCTCTTTCTGCGTGATCCGTCTCTGGCTTGCGACTGACGTCCGGTCCTATATCCCCACTAGGCCTAGCCTCGGCCCTCGGGTCCCTCGAATTCAATTTACTGAATCCCCTGCAATTTATTTTACGGACGTCAATTGAATGAACTATAACTTTGTAGCCCGCTGGCAATTATTTCAAAAACAGTCTGCGAGTATAGACTGAACGATTCATTCCTTCGCGGTTTGCAAGTAAACGATGAAGCTGAAAGGCCCATATCGACCACCCTTCCCCTACAAGTATCGTGCAACAACAACAACTGCCAACGTGACGTCACTCACGCTAAGTTTTTTCCCCTCCTCATCAGCCGGCGCCATTTTGTATTTCGTCATAACCTGCTTGATCGTTGGAGAAGTCAGTGCTAAATTTTGTGCATTGGTTTTTTATTCGATTCAAGCGTGTCCTTATTTCTTCCTAGCGAATAAACTTGATTATAGTACGCGAAAGCACGTTCTTTAGTGCTTCAGATCGCTCTACGTAATTTTGGTGTTCGTTTTATCCATTTACAACAAGGATTTTGCCTTGTTGTTCTATACCTGTCGTTCAAAGGTGAGTGGTTTAGGCCTAGGCCTAGCCCTAGCCTATAATATTTTGTTTGATCAAACTCTTATATTAATAGGCCCAAATAAACATATATTTGCCATATCTAAGCGCCTAGACCACGTGGCCCTAGGGCTAGCGTAGGCCTAGGCCCTAGCTAGACTATAGGCTAGGGCCTACGCCACGTGGCCCTGGCCTACAAGCCTATTTTTCGCCTTGAGTTAGAATTAAGGCCTACGGGTAGGCCTAGGTAGCCTAGGGTCTTGAATTTGCACACAGTCGGGGCCTTAGGCTAGCCCTAGGCCCTTGGGCCCCCCTTTATCTAACCCTAGCCCTGGGCTCTTTTTTTTTTTTGTAGCCTGGGACTGGGTTAGCCTAGGCCTGGGCCCTGTCTGCTGGCTACTGCGCTCCCAGTAAAATTCAGAGGTAGGCTAGGCCTACCCGGGGGCTTGAATTCCCCACAGTGACCCTACCTAGCCAATATAACGCGTGGTTTTTTTTTGGGAGTGCCTTTGCCCGTGGTTATGCCTCCCAAATTGGCCTTCCTAAAAATTTAAATTTGCAATTAAACTTTTTTTCTCTTTTTTTTCGGGTGCAGACGGTCAAGGGATTACTCTTTTCCGACGACCTTAGCTTTTGCGCAGCTTTCCTTTCCAAATTTTTACCGTACCAATTCCCATATCCTGAACCCAATCCTCTTGTCTTCAGATTTTTGATTTTGTATTAATTCTGAAAATTTCTTTTTCTAGGATGATAGGACCCCCCACAGTCATTTTTGGGTGACTCGATGGTGAAGGATTTCAAACGTAGTAGAGGGCAACTGCTGTCACTGGAAGGGCGGCTACACAGTGGGTGGCTCACCCGGTGGCAGGGAGGGCCCCTTTTTCAACACATGGTGGTCATGCTGGAGTGAACGAGTGTCGCATACGGGAGTGCAGAAGCCATCGTGGGAGAATGGATGAACTATCCAGCGGGTGAAGTGGGCTGACCTTCCCTAGCATTTTTTGTTCAGGTATTTTACCTAGGGCAAAGACAAACCCCAAGCTTTTTCGGGAGGATGAAGAGCTGCTTCGTGCCCAAAGCAGTGGCAGTAGAGGTAAATTTTTACCGGGGGTTTGCAAGTCTTCCGGGATGAGGTTTTAGATCTGTGGCCCGAGTTTAGGGGGGTAGGGCATTATTAAGTTGGGTGGACTTCATTTGAGCCCGCGAGGCATCGCTTTTGGGTGAGGTAGTTTCAGGGTTGAAGAGTTACGTTCCTCCACGTTCCGTTACATCCAAAGTGTCAGCCTTTCAACTGGAAAAGGATTTTCCAACTTTACCAGTTACTCGGGGAACACTGGCAGTGCCGAAACCAATGCAGCAAGAAGGTGTCCATGTCCCACAAGAGCCAAGACCTGTACCGGTACCACCACCTATTGCTGCCGAACATCAGAACTTCACTACGGGCCCTTTTCAGGGCCCACCTGAAAGTTTCATTGAGTGACCATTGTTTTATAATACTTGGCATTTTTTGAGGCTTTTTGGTGATCAAAGTTTACCTCCGAGAACGACTGAAAGTGGTCCATTCAACACTTGACACTCAAGTGCATCTGTGCACACCTGCTGTAAACTGACAAGATACCACCAACTCTGGCCCACAAGTCCCCTTAAAGGCCAAACTAAAAGTTTTAATTAGTGTCTACTCTTATGGTACAGAAGGACGACAGCTTATCTTAAAAGTAGAACCCATTTGGTAGGCACAAATAGATGATTTTTTTGCATTTTTTGAAACTTTCTTGGTGTCTTATCAGTTGAAACGTTTTAATTACTATTAGGCTGTCCCCTATTACTAATTACTAAGTTTCTAGAGTGAGAGTCAAACCGGACAGGGTTTTTCTGTACATTCGCCCAGCCTCTATTTTTATGCCCCCTAGTTTCAGTTGTTTAGTTTGAGTTCGCGCGCGCTTTGTACTTCCCGCCGTATTTTTCCTTGTTTACGTTTTGACCGCTCGCAGGGCAGTGTTTTTTGGTGGATTGAGAAGGCCTCTAGGGGGGCGGATCTCGTTTAGGCTTATCAGCCAAGTTGCTCGTGGAGTGAGTTTTGTCTTTCTGTGGTCGTCCAAGTTTTTTGGTCGGACCGTGGTCTTCTGTGTGTCTTCTGAGACACTATTGTTTCCTTTTAGCGGTAAGCCTTGTCCATTATTATGTTTAATTTATAAGCTAGGTATTGTATTATTTGACAGGAGGTAACTCTTATTTGCCCCTCCTTCAGGAACTTAGTGCAGGCCAGGAGCCAAAATCATTGGGGCTGACCTAGCTAGGGCCAGAACGACGTCCTGCTAGGATTCCTCGAGCAGGCTGTGGACCTTGTGGCTCATCCTAGTGTCTTCTTTGGTGGGGCGTTCTTCCCTGTCGGGAACTCAGGCGCTCGAGGCCGTGCAGGGACTTTGTCGGGCGTGGCAGCTGGACCGAGTGTGTCTAGGGGAACGAGACGTGGAAAAACCTGTCACAGGGATGTCCGAAGACCAGGTTTCTTAACTTCTAGCAAATATCTTCCCACGCATCGTCATTAGTTCCGAGTGAATATATTTGGGCTGCTAAGCCTCACATAATCTGACATTATTTCATCGATCAGGGGTGCCCAACACCCAGTATTATGAATGCTAATCCTAGCACACCGTACCTATACGGGATTATGTTATTGTTATTTAGTCATTTAGATGGTGTAGTAGTAGTAGGGTATGACCCCGGGTAAAAGAAACCTGGGGCGTAATATTTACTGTAAGATGGCCATCATTTACTCTAGTGTTAAGGAGTTAGAATATAATTAGTGGAAGTGGTACGGCACACCCCGGGGTATATATGCAGGTGTGATTACATATAGTATGGTAGTGTTGCAGGCCATATTATATATTTCTCAATGGTTCCTAACGGTGCTGAACTTTTGACAGTCATAGGCCATATTATTTATTGCTCAATTTGTGCCTAAAAAGTGCTGAACTTTTGCCGCCAAAGGCCATATTTTTTTTTGCTCAACTGTACCCAGCTGTGCTGAAAAATTGACAGTCACAAGCCATATTATATTTATTGCTCAATTGTTCCTGTTATTATTCTGTATACATAAATAATTATTTTAAAAAATGCCTATACTCTTCATGTCTTGCGTCTGTGGGTCACTTTCCATCTGGAAGTTCGTTGTTTGTCCTGACCCACAAACTGTATATTCCTCTTTCGAACAACGTGGCGCCCAGGCAGATACACGGAGCCAACTTACAGGTGATCGAGCAACCGCCCACAACCCCATCTCCACTGAGCAGCCGTGAGCCCTGTCCAGGTTGTCCCTACCCTGTCTGTGGGGACGTGACACAGTCACTATCAGGGAACAAAAATTGATGTTGATGCACCTTGAGAGGCTGTACTTTAAAACCCCTTAAAGTAGGTACATATTTAAAAAGAAATTTCTTAAAAATGACCAATAGTATATTTTATATGATTATGGGACTACAGTTTTTATTTTCTTTTTACACATACAAAAACTTAAGTTAAAAATTTAAGTATACCCTTTAGGCCTGTTAAATAATTTCAAAAGGGAGTGTTTGGATAAAATAAAAAAAAATTTAAAAAGTTGTGATTTTT
>JAMZAV010005539.1:0-45602 GCA_024449915.1 Sweltsa coloradensis
ATATTTACTAAACTGGATGGCGGCCATTTTGTATTTATGTGTCAAAATGATATCGTAACGTCAAATTTACGTCATAATCTGAATCATAGAGGTCTATTTACAAGAAAAAGTGTATTTGTACTTGATTCTAGATGCTCTGGTTCAAAACTTAAAATGTCACAATGGCGCCGGTGGCCATCTTGTATTTCTGGTTCAAAATGGCGTCGAAGCGTCAAACTTATATCATAATATTCAGAATCCTTGTGGTCAGTTTAAACGAAAAATGTCTTTGTACATGATTCTACTTGCACTGGTTCAAAATTTAATTTTTCAAGAGTGTTCCCTTCAGCCATATTGGATTTTGGCCTCTAGTAAAAATTGCTGGGATTTTTGGGAGGGACATGGGGGTTTATTTTTTTCTAAATGGTCCATAGTAGTCAAATCAATCGTCAAACCATCCTTGCGAAAAAATGGTCACGGAATTCAAGATTATGACCTAACTATAACTTTTATTTTGCTATTACTTTTATCACTAGGAAAACGCTTAAGTCCCGCCGCGTTGTTGGATGAGCGTAATTGGTGCATTGAGCTGCCATGTGTTATGCGGATTTTCTGTTGTTCTGTGAAAAAATTATTGCTTCGTTCAAGATTTTTTTAAACTTAAATTAAATAAAAAATAAACTTAAATTTGTAATTTTTTTAATTAATTGTAATAATTTTTTTAAAAAAAAATAGAAAAATAGCGATTTTTATAAGAAATAATTATTTGATTGCGCTCAAATTTCACACGAATATATAAATTCATAAAATTAAGGTTCTGTGAAAAAATTATTACAATAGAATAAAGCATGTAGGTGTTATAAGTAAAACAATTGTACTAAAAAAGAAAAAACCAACAAATTTATATTTTCATGAAAAATAATTTTTCGATTGCGCTCAAATTTCACACGGATATCTTAATTCATAAAATTAAGGTTCTGTGAAAAAATCATAAAAATCCGATTAAGCATGTAGGCGTTATAAGAAAAATAAATTTTCAAAAAATCGAAAAAAATCGTAAAATTGCGATTTTTATGAAAAATAATTTTTTTGATTGCGCTCAAAAACGTGGCAGTTCTAAGTTCAGAGATTTCGAAGGCCTCCATAAAATTTCATTGCAAACGGCGTATCGGTTTAGCCGGAATCGTGCTGACAAACACACAAAATACAGAAAAAAAAAGGAAAGAAAAAAAAAACATTCCGGATTTTTTTCTCCAGTGTAGTGAAATGGAATCTTCGCTTCGCTCGCTACGCTCGCTACGCTCATCCAATCACAATTTGTTTTGTTATTTATACACTTAGAAAACAATCTAATCATCAAACACACCTGTATTAACTCATTTCATCAGATTTTATTATCACAGGCGGTGCAATATGACCTAACCGGTTGAAGCGCCCTAGTTTCTCACGTCGTCGTCATTCATGCGACCTTTCAGGTTGACGACCCATAGTTTCGTACGTCGTCGTAATTCTCAGTCGTAATAACGGCTTTACTCCATGCCTAACGCAAAGAATAACGGTTTATAATGCCACTTCTGACATTCCCCATCTGGTCCCGGGGTGGATTTTGGTGGAACGATGACGAAGACAATGACGACCGCGACTTGAGATCGCCCTCTATTCCTCCCCCTACGCGTGGCTGATTCCTGACTCCTGCTCTACATATCCCCTACCTAGGATTGAGGGGCGCATTTTGACTCGGTTTACGCGCCTTTAATGCAAATAAACTATAGTTATTACTTCTAAAACAACCAGGCTAAAAACCAAACAAATAACCAACTAATTTCAATACCTAATATCACATCACAGCCCCAGTATACACACAGTACCATATATGTCACAGGCGGCGCAATACGACTAACCCGGTTCAAGCACCCTAGTTTCTTACGACGTCGTTCAGTCGTGGTAAAACTGATTCCTGGCAAAATATCCACGAGGCTACAATGAAATATGATTATAACATGACACCCCTGCCAGACACGTGAACGATCCGGGCATGGGCGCCCGCAGGAATTTTTGCGGGGGGGGGGGGGCAGAAGTTACAAATTATGCTTTTGTTGGGTATGCACAGGCAATACAGCACAGCACAATAGAGCTGCAGGTGAAAAAATTTTAAATCATGTTTTAAGAATTAGTTTGGTGTGTTTTAGAAAAAAGTAGCGGGCTGAATAGTATAACAAAATAAATATGTAAATTTTGTGCAGTCGATTCTCGAAACAAGAATACCACCAAAAGGAATCTTAAAGGAAACCTTCAAAATATTTTACCTCCCATGTTTTTGTCTTTTAGTATAAGGCTTCAGATTCCACACATTGAGTTGGACGGTTACTAGCTTTTTGTCCACCGAGATAATCTAACTTTTCCCCACCTCACATTTTCACTTTTTTCGCGCTAGTATATCGCAGGCAGTGGCCTTTTTTGCCTACTATGTAAAATCTAAGCAAATGCTATCGATATTCAAAAAAATCTCATTTGTATTTATTGTAGGTTTAATTTAGTGTGGCTCGTTGGTCTTGTGGTTATATCTGCTTCCAATGCAGAAGGTTCCCGTCAAAGTCAGAAGATTTTAAACTTCTGATTAGGAATTAAGTCCATCAGTTCTTGTCTTAGGAGTTTGTAAACGGTGACTTTGGAGCCGTCCTACCAACGAAGCACATAATCAAATTTCAGAGTTGTTCTGAATCGGCCTTGTTGATTCTGGCGTTTGTTCGCGGGTGTTCGCACTGTCCATACCACTGATTGCTATATTTCCTATTAAAAAATATCGATCTTTGGTTGGTTATCGCTCACGTCGTCGATTGCGTCGGGGCCTGCAGGGTTGGCTTGGTCGCTTTGATTTAAAGTCCCCCACTGAAAATCAGTTATATAACTGAGTGGGTAGACTCTAAATAAAATTTATTTTATTTATTTATTCTATAATCGCAATGGATCAAGCAGATTGACTGGTTGTGACCAGCATGGGATTTTCTTCGCCATATTCTCTAGGCTACTGTGGCGCATTGCGACGCATTTATGCCGGTGCTCAGGTATATGGGGTGGTAGAGTGGGGCGTGGGGAGTTGGGGTTACAATCGTCAATACTACTCTTATAAATTAGATAGGGCGCCACTTTGTTTTGTCACTCTCCCGTCTGCAGGCGTTATCAAACAAAGAAATATAAGCCTGGGGTAGGAAGTAAGATAACAGAGGGCAACCCAGCAAGATGTGCTTGTGAAATGCATAGAAAATTTAATATAATAAAGCATACCACCAATTAATAACCAGAAATATATACAAAAAGGTTAGAACTCGTGAACAAACAGATCTCCAAGTTCAAACATCAAAAGATTCACAAGGTCTCATCTGCCTGCCCAAACAAGTAGCATAATCACGCTTGGCTATATGAAAACCAACGTACCAAGTTAGCCTAATTACATAACAATAATATACAGTTAGGTTAAGTTTAAACTTATTAGACGCCCCTCAAACACAGTTCAGGTAGATTACTCCACAAAGTTATTCGGCACTCTCAAGCCGGGGCCGTGGATAACCACGTAAAACTTCAGTAGTTCTTGTACACAACAGATCGGGCTCACTTGCCGGCCTACGCGAGGGTATGAACAAGTTCTTCACGAAAGTTTGTACAGTGAGTTACTTACAGTTCGTCCGGTAAATAATTAAACACGTTACCAGAAGTCCTCACAGAGTCGGTTGCCCAAGGTACCAATCTCGATCCGGCTGGAAGAGGTCGCGGGAGCGATGGGTACACGGTTGCACTGTCATATCGTCCAGGGTCTCCACAAGGTCCCACTTGGTTGCAAAACTAATTAAAGACTCCAACGTCCAAACGTTCTAGTCGAGGGGTATGGATTCGCACGCGCGACACAGTTCCACACTTCCCAAAAAGTTTCAGGTCTCACAGATGAAGGCTCAACCCACTAACAATGTTTTAAAAATCAAATAACATGGCCTATCCTGCATACAGCAGTCGACACGGGATCACCTGACAACAGCCTGACCAACAGGTGACTTCAGCATACATTCACAGTGTCCTCACTTTACCAGCAAAACGCCACTGAATGGGACTTTCACTAGGTACTTAAGAATATAGATAACATGTATTCTTATAGGTATATGGACTATGAAATAAACCAGTTTTACAGAATACACACAGAATAACCGGTCAAGTTACCATGTTCCAAGGTCAGAGAAGTTGATATGAGAGGTTCATGGGGCCGGAGGGATGAGAAGAGAAGAGAGGAGAGAGATAAGGTAGAAGGGGTCTGGGGTAGGTGTGATCGTCGTGGCTTGCCGCGCGTGGGATGGTAATTGCTGTTGATTGTGATAAAAATTGATTCAGGATGTACACTCCCTTCTTTCCTTCGGATGTGATGGACCCTGGTCTAATCAAAAGCTTCTCCAGGCGTCATTAAAATTTTTCAAATTTTTATGTGCTATCGGCCTATGGACTTTCCTCTCTCATTTCTAAGTCCTACACCAAAAACGGTGATAATCTTCTTAGTACAGGGAATGGCATACAGATTTTGGGGCAAGTTTGATGGTGTAAAAAGTTGGGCTGCGTCGGATGAGGCAAAATATTTTTAACGGCAAAACTTTACTCTCATTCTTGCGAAATTCTACCGCCTTCGACGTAGGTTGTAAAACCTTTTATTTGTCTCATAGGCTCTCTTTCAGTCGAGCCGTAAACATCCTTGGTAAAAAACGCTCCGAGGGTCTCAAATTATTGGTTACCTGATATCTGGAACCAAAAGTCAGTTTCTAGTTCTGGGTCGACCTCCCCAAAATGTCTCCAGAAAGTTGTTACTTTTTGGCCCAAAATTCAGGGGAAATTTGGGCGTGAAAGCCAGTCACTTATGGTTGGCGGATTCTTAAAGCAAAAAAAAACCTAAGCTCGTGCAACAATGTTTTATCCCAGTGGCGATGGTTAGCATTCACATTAAAAAACTGGCTATCCATGGTTTCATCATCGATCACTTCTCTCGGTGGGGTTTACTTTGCGGGGCGGGTTGGATAGTGTGGGTTGTAGATGGCTCTTGGATTCCATACTTATTTAGGGAGTTCTTGAAAACTCTTACTAATATTTTTACTGTGTTCCGTTGTCGCATCGGACTCGTTGTCGGTGCCCTCCATACATGCGGATTTTACGTCTTCTTCCAGGTGTTTACTACCGAATTTCGCTGTTGCTTGGGGACGTAAGGGAAAACAATCAGGAGAACTTTCGGTTAAAATAGGTCGGGGGTACACAACTAAACAAGATAGGCGATTTTTGTTTGGTCGATCTGGGAAGGGCGGCCAATAGATCGTCGAAATCATCTGGCCAAAAGGCTTGTCAAATCCAATCTCCTTCCCCAGCAGACCAACGGGGCTTTTTTCTGTTCAACTATATACTGCGCCCCAGGTTTTTGGACACTTACGTACGTTATTTGTTGATATGGGTTCTCATTTTGGTCGCCAATAGTGTTACGTTTGGGTGCTCGCTTCCAAAGTTCTTAAAGCTTCCTAGATTGGCTGCAGTGTGCGGGCATCATGGCATTCTTTTAAATATCTCTTTTTTCGTTTATCCTTTGGAAACAAACTATTCTCCAATTACTATCTTCGTGACATTCTCGGGGACGATGTCCAGTAGTTTGTAGAGTGAAAATCGCTCTACTCTCCAGGAGGGAATACTTCTGAGGTTTTCGTTAATTGATACAGCATTCCCAGAGTACCACTGATTCTCGGCTTTTTTCCAGAGACAGTTGATTAGGTCAATTTCCTCTGGTGCCAGGAGCCAACTGCTCGTGGGGGACAGGGCATGTTGGGCAAACATGTTCGGTTCCTTTTCGTGTGAAACTATCTTTAAAAATCATATTGCTTGCAATCGAATGGACCATCGAGCAAAACCTTCCTGTGGGGTCACGTAGGTTATGTAGCCATAAAAGGGAATGGGTGGTCGGTTATTACCGTGAAAGTATTTCCTCTAAATAGGGGACGCACCTACTATAGACCATATACCGCCAGGGCACTCTTCTCATTGTGACCGTGAAGTTTGTTGTCTTGCTTTAGTGAGAGAACGGGACTGTAATAACGCCACAATAACCTTTCTCCTCTTCGAAGCTGGAGATAATTACACGGGCCCAATACCGTAGGAGGGACGCGATCATGCCTGTCGATTAAATGGGACAGATTAAAATCTGGACAAGTGGAGGATTGGGGCTGATGAAACAAGTAATTCTTGACAGCACAAAAGGCAGCCTCTGGCTTAGGTAGGTTCCACTCCCCAATGTTCATTCTTATTTGTTCAGTGCATTGTAACGGTGGATGACCATTTCGTAATGGCGTAGTTTGAATTAAAAAAACGGGGGACGGTTTACTATGGGACGTCATTTCCCACAAAATCGTTTTCCCAAGCTTGATATGGTAGGAAGCAGGATAAATTTACTATGCATTCTACCTTTTCGGGGTCGACATGTAGACCCGATGATTGAACCACATATCCTAGGTACTTAAGTGATTCAAGACCAGGGAATTTGCATTTATCCGTATTACGGTTTAGGCCTGCGTAACCGCAACGCAACAAGATTCCTTGAGCACGCGCAAGTCGTTCTCAAAAGTAGGTGTATAATAAAATGAAATCACCAAATAGATGAAAAAACACAAACGTTAGGGTTCCAGGCGGTTCCTACTATACTGTCGGACGAGTCGCTGCCAGGTCGCAGGGCTATTGTGTAGGAAATAAAAAAAACAAAACCAAAAGGTAGGCGTAAGAAAGGAAACAAAAACCTTTTACCCGGAATGGTAAAAGCGTCTTTTCTCTAGAAGATTTCTCCAGGGGTAATGCCCAGTAAAGGGCAACTTTTTAAATCCAATGTGGATAGGTATTTGGGGCTCTCGTAGTCTGGTCCAAAAGATACCTATTCCAACGTATGGAAGAGGATACGCGTCTCTTGCAGGTCACTTCGTTAAGTTTCCTAAAAAAATCAACGACAAAAAACGGTGCCACCATCCTTCTTCTGGACAATAAAATCGGAGAAGACCCACGGGGGACTCCTAGGACTTTTCAAATTACTCCTAAAAACGGAGCCATCTCGTAAAACTCCTTCCATGAACTGTCCTTCCAGCAACTAATTGGGGACACGGGATGTAACGTTGTCTTATAGGTACTGCACTTCCCCTGTGCATCCGATGTTCTACTAACAGTGCAACCAAGAGGAATTTCCGATTGGTTCAAAACATATTCTTTCCCTGAAGGCATTTAAGAAGGGCAGCTTCGTTATTTTTTGTTAGTAGCCCAAAAGCAAACGGTTCAGCTTCGCCACCATATGGGTTACGGTTCACTGTTGGCAAAAGTCCGGGTATCGAGGTGATATCGGGGTAAATAATGTTCATTTGGCGCCAAAAATTCGGATTCCGAAGAAAGCAGCGGGGTGGTGACTTCTAAAAACAACTACCAGAACAGGTAGTTAAAGCCATTAATGGTCCTTCAAGCGTAAAGGGAACGTCAACAATGAAATCTTTACTGGGCTTGTCCTTCCCATTAACAAACACTAACTTACCTAGGGTACTCTTTACTTTGTAGGTAAGTCGAAGTTTTGATATATGGGGTCCCCAGGGGCCCCTGCTTCCTAAAATCGTTCTTGTGGCACCTGGAATCCAGTAAATCCTTTATCATAAGACCAATAGGATTTTGAAACAGTAAGGTAGGGCTTCTGTCGTCACGACCAGGTATCTTGTATAAAAATATAATCCCAAGGACGGGTTCTTGTTTGCGTTTTTTCTGAACAATTACAAACCATTTTTTCCATCACTGTCGAGGGTCCGTCAGAGGGCAATCTACCCCGATTCATTTGATGTCCTCCCATTTCGTTTCCGGTTTTTGTACAATCTCCACAACATCTATACCTTAACAACACATTAGGATCCGCCATCAATAGTCAAACGTCCGCCTTTCCCCTGCCCTGGTTTAGGGCAGGAAACGGAAGGAATGTCCTTCCTTTAGCACAATTCCAACAACAAAGGAACTCAAACCGTATTACCTCGGTTCCCTGGAATTCGGTACCATAGTCGACGGGAATAGGTGCGCGCTGCAAACATGAGTGGTGTATTCCTGGGGGGGGCCCCTCCCTTCCTCCCTCCTTCCCCCCGGTTTTCCCTTGTAAGCCAAGTCCGGTTCTAGAGTAACGGATTAGCTGTCGGAGGTCGAAAAAAACGGTCCATCGCCAGCGGCTTTGTTCTAGCTACGTTCCTAGGAGACAGCAGAAGGTCGTCCACGACGAAATGTTCCTGTAAACGTAAAAACGGTCGCTGTAGCAAAGAGCAATTTTTCTTATCAGCAAATCGCAACTTCTTCCCTCTCTGGCATCGGCTGTCGGTTAGGCGACGGGAATAGTTCTCCATACCGTGGCAAACCTAAATACAAAAGCGTCCGCCTCTCCTGTGGAGTGCGGGATTTTAATCTCATTTAAACAAGTCCTATAATAACCAAAGGGTAAGAATTCAATCTCTAAGTAAAGGTGATGAGTTCCACGCCAAGAAATGGGGACCCTATTCCTTATTTGCTCTGAACCCTATGGAGTGCCAGAAAAAAACCCTTGAGAAAAGATCATGGGCAGATAACCCAAAGGTCTTCCCTGGGTAACATGTCTCCGCCATCGGATAGGTCTTATTACTCTCTCTATGAAAACGCATTTACACTAAGTCCTTGACATTCCTGTGGAATTTTAATATTTCCACTGTGTGAAACAGGTATTGTGTTCTAGGCAACATGTTGGAAATACTATTATTTGCTCTCCCAATTAATGGTTACATAACCTTTTCTTTAGGTCCCTACAGAGTTTGGTCGAGACAACAGGGAATTAATGATTTGACCAGTTTATCAGTAGGTGTCCGATCATGGTCAGTGGGTTAAAGGCAGTGGACCTAAATTTAAGGGCCTGGTCGGTAGGCCTTATCAGTGGGACTTCGTCCTCTCTATGTTGTCCGGGAAACTGGCAACATCGGGTACTTGATCTTCTTAATTCTTCCATAGCACAACCAAAATTTTCCTTAAATATACAGCCGTAGCGTTCCTTCATAACTTCAGGTTCCACTATGTATACGCTCTGTCCCGCCCTAACAGTGACACAGCTAGTATCGATTTTACGATAAATTTCTGAGTCTAGTTTTGCGCCTGCAAAAGTTTCAATCAAGTTTTATTTCGTCATGTTATTAAAAACAAATCATCCTAATCTGTGTTTGAATGTTTGGCTGGCCGATATCGTGCACATCCTATCATTACAACCGTATCATCCCGTTTTCATTGCTGAGACTAACTTTCAAATAGCGTCGCAAACAATTTTCGCATATTTCCACAGAGGAAAATATCGGGTTATCCCTCTAACGTTAGTTCATATCTAATTCAATCCTCAGATAGACATTTATCTCCATGATGAAAACACATGTCAATGGCAATTTGGACAAATTTCTTAAAAATACCAAAAGAAAGAAGATCAAGGCCCCACGTTCGGGACGCAGTTATTGGCGTAGCATTTATGCCGGCTCGGTTATATGGGGTGGTAGATGGGCGTGGGGAGTGGGGTTACATCGTCAATCCTACCTTCTTAATAATTAGATATGGCGCCCACTTTGTTTGTCCACTCGTCCCGTCTTGAAGGCCGTTATCAAACAAAAGAAATATTAAAGGCCTGGGCGGGAAGTAAGATAAACAGAGGGCAACCCAGCAAGATGGGCATGTGAAAATACATAGAACTTTAAATATAATTAAAGGCATACCCACCATTTAAGAACCAGAAATATATAACAAAAGGTTAGAAAAAAACTCGTTTTTGAACCAAAACAGATCTCCAAAGTTCAAACATCAAAAGCTTCCACAAGGTCTCATCTGCCTGCCCCAAAACAGTCGTAAGCACGCGTGGGCTATATGAGAAAAACCCAACGTACCAAGTAGCCTAATTTACATCACCAAAATTACAGTAGGTTAAGTTTAAACTTATTAGGGGACCGCCCCTCCAAACACAGGTTCAGGAGATTTGACTCCCACAAAGTTATTCGGCCACTCTCAAGCCGGGGGGCCGTGGATAAACCACGTACAAACTTCAGAGTTTCTTGTTACACAAAACAGATCGGGCTCACTGCGGCTACGCGAGGGTATGAAACAAGTTCTTCCGAAAAGTTTGTTACAGTGGAGGTTACTACAGTTCGTCCGGTAAATATTAAAAAACCACGTTACAGAAGTTTCCTCACAGAGGGTCGGTTGACCAAGTACAATCCGAAATCCGGCTGAAGAGGTCGCGGGAAGCGATGGGACATCGGTTGCCACTGTCATATCGTCCCAGGGTCTCCACAGGTCCCACTTGGTGCGGAAACAAAAAACTAATTAAAAGATCCAAAACGTCCAAACGTTTCTAGTCGAGGGGTATGGCTTTCGCACGCGCGGGACACAGTTTCCCACACTTCCCAAAAAGTTTCAGGTCTCACAGATAGAGGCTCAACCACTAACAATGTTGGTAAAAATCAAATAACATGGCCTATCCTGCATTACAGCAGTCGGACACGGAGATCCACCTAGACAAAAACAGCTGACCAAAAACAGTGACTTCCTAACACATCACACAGTGTCCTCCCTTTACCAGCAAAAAAACCGCATTTGATGGACTCACTAGTGGTACTTTAAGAATATAGACAAAAACAGTATATTATGGTATGGACTATGAACACACTAAAACCAAGTTACAGAATACACACAGAACATACAGACAAGTTACATGTTTCAAAGGTCAGAAAAAGGTGATATGAGATGGTTTCATGGGCGAGGATGAGAAGAGAGAGAGAGAGAGAGAGATAGGTAGGGACTGGTTGGGTAGTGTGTGGCATCTGTTGCTTGGCGCGCGTGGGGCTTGGTAATTGCTGTTGATTGTGATGAAAAGTGATGCATGGGACTGTTACAGCATAAATCACCTAAATGTTTGGACGCGTCCGCCAATGGCAAAAGATTTTAAAACGAAACCCTCAACCAGATGGAAGAAGTCGCAGGGAGACCAAAAACTTACTTAATTTTTCTCAATCTGAAGTTAATTGGTTAACCGGGAATGTAGTTCACATCAAACCACATACTTCAATCATTCATTTTCAATATTATATTTTTCTGTTTGACATCCACTTTCATCTCAATAATTTCTGTTCTTTTATAAAACTATGAAAAAACAACTACAACAAAACCATCTTACACACCATGAAATTCCATTTTTCAATTAAAATGTTATATCACAGGGAGGCGCAACATGGACAAAACCGGTTGAAGCGGCCCTTGTTTCTTTACGTCGTTCGGAAAGAGTTTAAGATTTTTGGTTTCTTTCTGCGTTGAGATGATCTCTAAAAAAAACCCAATAATTTCTCTGTGAAGACTCAAGTTCCAGGGACCCCGATAACATCTGTTAAGCCAGTGTAAAAGCGCACGTTCTTGAACCTGCTGTGTGAAATGGGAAACGGTGACATTTCGGATTGGTCCACAACAAGTCGACTCCACGGAATACCTCATAAACAAGAGAAAGAGGTTGCTGCTAGATGCGGGACACCAAGTGGTGCTTTTGCGCCATGCTATTTGAACCTCTCACAATATTCATACGGAAGAAATTTTTTATTCAGAGAAATGGCGACCCAACTTGCAAATATTTCTCACTGAATTTCGTTGTTTAGCAAGGTTTAATGTCAACATCTAAAAATATTTAATAATTAAAAAAATCATATCCATCTCAAGTCTGTTTATATTATTGTCTTATTCATTTTTTTTTATCTTATTAAACAATATAAAACATATATTAACCTGCAGGAGGCGCAATATGACCTAAAGGGTTGGACGCCCTTGTTCCTCATGAGGTCATCATTCATTTTCTTGTTCGATTACATCTGTAATGTACCTCTAACCATACATAATTATGTTGTTTCCCAAACTCGTGCCTTGTATTCTAGCACATCGATCATATCAGGGATATCACACACAATTCTGTGTTCAAGGGCTATGCTCGTTGTGATATTCCTAATGATTGTGTACATAATGTGATGGTCATTGAATAATAATAAATAAAATAAACGTCACATTCTGAATGTACCAAATAATATGACGCCTGGCGCACCAATCATATGACAACGTCGACAAACTTATTCAAACTAATAAGCTTGTCACCATTAATTATTATCTGAATAACAATTTGTTTATGAAAAAATAATAATAATTAATACTCTTTTCTAACAATGTCGTGTTGCTTCAAGTGCATTTTGACCTTCACTAATGTTACCGATCGCATTGTTATCACACTATCTTGAAGTTCATGTAGCCTGCGTTGTAGAAACTGTACAGGCTTGTCTGTGTATTGTACGTGCTTGGTTCTAAATGGCGGCGGAGAAGAGATGGTTCACACGGTTATTAGAAGGAATTTCAGAGAAAATAGCACACAGTGGTTTAGGTTTATCTTTGTCACCAACTTTGATTAGACCGAACAAATAATGTTTGGTTATGATGGACTTTATCGCGTACCCCTGGAAAACTCCCCACGTACCTCTGTGGGTTCGCGTACCACAGTTTGGGAACCACAGCTCTAAGTTATAGAGTGGCGCATTATGAACTAACGGTTGACGCGCCCTCCATCCCAATAAACTAGAAACTAACCAGCTGATATTTACGAGTTGGCCTATTATCTCACCTTGTATGATCGGCAGAGGATGCACTGGGCCAAATCTTACCCCGGGCCCAGATGGATACGGATCGTCTAAGGACGTGTCTGATTGCTTGAAAAACGTGGCTCAATCTCATTCTCATTCTCAGTTTTACGTCATCAATAATCGGTGACGTCAGAAGCAATGTACGAAGGGTCCCGATCGAGACTGAGAACGGGAATGAAACCAAGTAACGAAATAACCACACTCGTTTTCATTCTTATTACTAAAAAAATGGCGGCCTCGGGAGACGATGGAACTAATCACTTCCCAAAATCACGTTGAGTAACCAAATAAGTTATTAAATGTAATAAATAATATAGTAATTAATAGTACAGAGTCAAATTTGATATGGAAACGTTATGTAACCACTTTAAAGTACGTACTGTTAAGATCGCAATCAGCCGGCCACCTGCATGTGTCAACTCCACGGCAGTTCGTTTGTTTGTTTTGATGTTGATAGCATTGTTGATACTCCAATCAAGAAACGACCGAAAGTTACACATCTAGTAATGAGACCGAGACTGAGAATAAGAATGAGACTGAGAATGAGACTGAGACTGAGAACATAGTGCAGACACGTCCTTAATGTCTCGTCTAGCAGTTATTTTTCATTTTGACACATCGTCAAAGAAAAACAAACAATGGAAGATGTTAAAGCCACCGCTAAGTGTTTACCTGGTAGTTGATGGTTGATGTTTGACATCAAGGCTGTGGCTAATATGAATTTTGAGTTAATTCTTTTCAAATGAATTCGTGACACATGTGATAGCATAATGTATTAAATATGATGCTTTGCGCACGAAATTTGATCTCTTGCAATCATATGAAGAACTACTATCATATGACAACAGCGACATACTTTCTAAATTTCTCATTCAATTTAATTTATTTAACAAATTATAATTCACATCAAACTTAACATTAATTATTTATTTCAAATCAAATTAATAAATTGTTCTTTAACAATTACTATCATTATCATTTCTCATTAGATGTACCTGGAAAACAATCTAATCATCAAACACTCCATAAACTTATTTCTGAATCTTTCTATGTCTCAGGAGGCGCCATATGACCTAAACGGTAGAAGCGCCCAAGTACCTTATAACGACCTTGAATTTTCTTTGTGTCATTCATTTGGACGAACCAATTAATATCTACCCTCTATTATTTTCAATTAACGTTCAGTAGTTTCCTTCACTAGGGTAGAAATATACATGGGTCTGTTATAGGCTATAGTGTTCATTTCCATTGTAAGAAGAAGATGAATGGTTCTATAATTTCTCTGTTTTACTTGTTCTAAGTCTAGTTACAAACTTAGTCTATAGTTGCAAACCTTGTTATTTCTACCTCGGGGATTCAACTTCCTATTGTTTCTCTTTGACAATACCGATCGTTTTTTTTACACTGAGTTTCGCGAAAGAAAACATTTATCCTAGAATCAGAAGCTGCAGTTTTCCCCGTGGGGTTTTCTCTGTCTTGCTGCTCAGTACCTGAAGTAATTGCTACACAAAGTCCAAGTTCCTTTTAATTAGTCATTGTAAACGAACAAAACTTCAAAGGTAAATTATTTTTTATTAGAACTAGAGTAATTGTGAAATAATTCATTTTCTTTTAAATACGCGCTCTCTCGTTTCCTTTATACACTAAGAAAACAATATTATTATCAAACACACCATAAACTCAACATAACATATAACATCCATCGCAATATGACCTGACCAGTTGAATCGCCCTGGTTTCTCATGTCGTATTTAATTGGGCATTTTAATGGAAGCTAGAAACATTGTTTGTAAAACGAGACAGATTTATTTTAAGTAACGACAAACTTATTTCGAAGCAGCAAATTTCCACCCCACAACACGTGATACAGGTTGTAAATTTTGGTTTTTCCCCACTGAAAATCAGTTATAAAACTGAGAGGGTTGACTCTCAATACATTTAATTTTTTATTTATTTTATACCAAATACTAATTAAAAATACACTATTTATTCACTTCAAATGTGAAAGGCGGTGCACAATATCCTAACCGGTTGACGCGCCTTAGTTCCTGCCAATATCGTGGTTACAGAATTCACCACTCACCAGAATGTTGAAACAAAACTGGTAATTTGATAACACTAAAAGTTAGCTGGACCTCGTAGCCACAGTCGAGTCTGCCATGCACTCAATCCCTCGCGACGCGCGAGACGAGTTCCGTGTTGAGATGAAGAAATTCTTGGAAAAGCCCTTTAGAATTCCACACCCCAACCTGACCGCCTCGGAACGCGCATGCCTGAGAGGCTTACAGGAGGACGAGTCCATTTTCATAATACAGGCAGACAAAGGTAAGGCGACTGTCGTACTAGACAAAGACAAATACAACTCGAAGATGGCCGAGAATTCTTGACAGACCGCCAGGCTACAAGAAACCTCAAGTCTGAACCCTACCAAAGCTTACTGAAGCCAAGGTGTACAGGCCCTGAAATCATGTGATTCGTATACCTCACACTCAATCTTGTAGAACCTAACCTCATCCACATCACTCCAAGTCACCCCCACATATATGGACTACCCAAGATCGCACAAGCCTGGCAATTTCCGGCTGCGACTCTATAGGTAGCTCACGCGAAACTCTCGTGTGAACAAACTATCAAGGTTCTTACTCAAAAATCCTGTCCCCACTGACAGGCAAAGTCTGAACTCATGTAACAACTCGGAAGAGTTTTATCAAGAAGTCCGAGACCTGTCCACTCTCTCCCTCCGGACATGCTGGTAAGCTTTGACGTCGTCAATCTCTTCCCTAGTATTCCCTAGGGGAGATACCCTGCAACTTGTCAAAAAACCTACTTTCTATCGGGTAGTGGAGTCTACGGGATCGTACTTGGTCTCCCTGTTGACAAACATTGTCCACTCTTCTCCAATCAGTGTGCTCAACACCTGCTACCTGCAGTTCGGGGATAGTTGTTATTAACCTACAGGAGACTGGCCCTCGCCATGGGGCCTTGGTCTTAATGTCCCGTTCTTGGCCCTTCCAGTTTTTCATCGGAGGAACTTAGAAGAGACTAGCCATCGTCCACCTCCCCTGTGCGCTCCCCCACCAATCTGGCGTCGTTACGTTGATGCTTTATTTGCCCATTCTACATGCAAATCAGGTTGATACTATGTTAACCCACATCATGACTCTCAGATCCCCACACATCAATTCACAAGTTGAAACTGAAGCCTGTTGGTCCCTGCCCTTTTCCGGATGTGTTATTATCCAAAGTAAAACCGCCCCCGACAACACCGTCCAAACTCAAGGACCACGGTTGGGTACGGAGAAAACCCACACCAACTGCGTCTTCTTACAATCCGGTTTGACTCCAATCAACACCCACCATTCACGTGAAAGGGGTGTAAGGTTCTCGTGTCTGGCAAAGAGGCTTACACACATTGTTTCTAAACCACACCGAGTTGGGGCAGAGACCGAGAAATCGGTTCTCCATCGCTCTCTAACTTTTGCAGCGTCCAAACACTAACCCTCAACTGACTTGTTCAAGCTATTCTAGCTAAAGACCACTCGCGATAGAAAACAAACCCGGAAAGTGACGACTTACTAAGCCCTATAAAACCATAGCTGTTATTACATTCCCGGGAATTCTCGGAGAAATTCCGGCGCAATTGCTAATAGGTTCAACGTTCGGAACAGTGATTTAAATCCTCCAACACTCGTTCGTAACAACTGTGTGACAAACCCTTAATACCGACCAACAAGCCCGTAACCGTTGGTTTACGAAATCCCGTGCGATTGTGACAGGACTTACATTGGTGAAACCAAACGCCCCCATCAACGTTCGTTTGACAGAAAGGCACCAACGCAACGTAACCTCCCAATGCACAGAATTCCCTTATGTCGCTAACCACGTTGAAGGAAACTTCCACGACATGATTTATGTGGAACAACAACATCGGCCCTTCTGATCAGAAGACTACGTCTTCAAGAGAAAAATAAGGAGGCTGGCTTGTGGATGGCATGACAGCCAAACCCCCCCCTGTCAGCCAGCCGGTCGTTTTGATTGTCCTCCAGGACCCCATGTGGATCCCGTGGATAAATTCGAACCGAGACGTCAACAGAGCGCGCAGAGACCACCCCCTCCCTGATCAACATTAAACCTGCCCGCCGAGCCGAAGAAGAAGCAGCGTCACAGGACGTCAGTTAGCCTCTGCTTTGAGGAAGATAAGGAAGTTTTTAACTAGGTCTAAAATTCGCAATTGTTTTTATGTAATGACCTTGGTTAATTGTTTTTTAGTGTGTGTTCGTATTCTATTTTCGTTCCGGGTCAATACGGCTTTCCATGATCCGTCTATCATCAGTGCAAACATGAATCAAAAAGCTCTTTCTAGCGGCCCCCGCGTGCTCATTCTTCCCTCTTGACGCTGGCGTGTGCTCTACCGTGACCATATATTTATATTGAGTGTCCAAAAGTGCAGATATCTTGAGAAAACCTTTATTTTCTCCTAGCTAAGGGAGGGACGGACGAGAGGGGAGGGTGGGCCATCTAGTTTTCTAACTTAAATGCCGTGACAGAAACTTTTATTTCCCACATGGCTTTTCCGAAACTTAAACTCCCCGTTTCGCGCCCAAGGCCCAAAGCAATAAAATGCTACTAACAGGGCCTCGCGGTGTTTTTAGTTAGTACTGAACAAATAAGCTTCCACAGAAAGTGTAAGTTACTTTCCCCTAGAACAGTGCAAAACAAAGAAACTTTTTGTCTTGTAGCTTGCGTGCCACTCTTCCCTGACCAATACACCGACTCATGGTTCTATGAAAATTTTATTTACAACCAAATTTTCTTATACGTTTATAAAACACTTCAACAAAGAAAATGCGCTTCCTCAGAAGTGAACAACAATAGAGCGATCTACCAACCCCCGACTCGCTGTTAAAAACAAAACACCTCGGGTACAACGATTCTTACTAGGGCCCTCTCCCACACCCACTGAACTTCGGGACTTAGCAAAGGACCTCAACTTTGCTAAAACTTCCGTCACATTGACACGGCTGAGACCTGTAGCCACAGTCCGAGTCTGCCATGCACTCAAATCCCTCGCGACGCGCGAACGAGTTTTCCGTGTTGAGAATGAAGAAATTCTTGGAAAAACCCTTAGAATTTCCCACAACCACCAACCTGACCGGCCTCGGAACGCGCATGGCCTGAGATGCCTTTACAGGAGGACGAGTCCATTTTCATAATACAGGCATACAGGTAAGGCGACCGTGTCGTACTAGACAAAGCCAATACACTCGAAGATGGCCGAGATTCTTGACAGCCCAAGTCTACAAGAAACTCAAAGTCTGACCCTACACCAAAGCTACTGAAGCCAAGGTGTACAGGGCCCTGAAATCATGTGATCGTTTACCCAAAGGGTGTCACTCAATCTTGTAGAACCTACCTCATCTCCAATCACTCCAAGTCACCCCACAATATATGGACTACCCCAATGTAGTCCACAAGCCTGGCATTCCGCTGCGACCTATAGTTAGCTCCCGAAACTCTCCGTGTGACAAACTATCAAGGTTCTTGACTCAAAATCCTGTCCCCACTGACAGGCCAAGTCTGACATCATTTAAAACAACTCGGAAGAGTTTAGTAAAGAAAGTCCGAGACCTGTCACTCTCAGAAAATCCCTTCGCGGCATACTGGTAGAAGCTTTGGTGACGTCGTCATTCTCTTCGCGAGTCTCCCTAGGAAGATACCCTGCAACCTTGTCAAAAACCTACTTCTAATCGGATAGGAGTCCTAAACGTTGATCGTACTTGTCTCCCTGTTGACAACATTGTCACTCTTCTCCAGTCGTGTTCTCAACACCTGCTACTCTGCAGTTCGGGGATAGTTATTAACCTACAGGAGACTGTCCTTCGGCCATGGGGTCTTGTCTAATCCGTTCTTAGTGCCTCGAGATTTTCATGGAGAACTTAGAGATACTAGCCATCTCCTCCACCGTCCCCTGTCGCTCCCCTCATCCTGCGTCGTTACGTGTGATGACTTATTTGCCATTCTACATGCAAATCGGTTTGATACTATGTTAACCGCACATCAACTCTCAGTCCCACACTCAAGTTCACAGTTGAACTGAAGCCTGTGGGTCCCCGCCCTACTGTTGATTGTTATTATCCAAAGTCACCTAGCCCCCGACAAACCACAGATCGAAACTCAAGAACCCACCGGTGTACAGAAAACCCAGCCAAGCATCGTCTTCTTACATCCGGTTTTGACTCCAATCACCCACTTCACAGTGAAAAGGATGTGTGGTCTCTCAGGGGTGTCTGCAAAGAGGGCTTACAACACGATTGTTCTAAGAAAAAGACCATACCGAGTTTGCAGACTCGAAAATCGGTTCTCCGCTCGTCTAAACTTTGCAGCCAACGACTACCCTCCTGAGCTTGTTTTCAAGCTATTCTAGCCTAAAGAACGCCTCCGCGAAGAAAACAAACCCGGAAGTGAAAACTAGCTAAGCCCTATAAAACCATAGCTGTTAATTACATTCCCGGGATTCTCGGAGAAATTCCGGCGCATTGCTTAATAGGTGTTACAAACGTTCGGACAGTGTTTAAATCCTCCAACACTCTTACGTAAACCAACTTGTAAGACCAAACCCTATAATAGCCGGGACCAGCAAGCCCGTAACGATTTGTTTAAACGAAATCCCGTGCGAGTTGTGACAGGACTTACATTGGGGAAACCAAACGCCCCCTCAACGTTCTGTTTGACAAGCAAACCAACGCAACGTAACCTCCAAATGCATCATAATTGCCACTTTATCGCTAACACACGTGGGAGGAAACTTCACACATTGGATCATGGTGGAACAACACATCGACCCTTCTATCAGAAGAAGACGGTCTTTCAAGAGAAAAATGAAAGGAGGCTGCTGTGATGGCAATGCGCCACACCCCCCCTGTCAGCCAGCGCCAGTCCGTCGTTTGATTTCACACCCCATTGATCCCGATAATTCGAAGCCAGAACGTCACAGAGCGCGCAGGCCACCGCCCATCCCTGTCAACATTAAACCTGCCCGCCCACCCGAAGAGAGAAGAGCGCAACGGACGTCAGTTAGCCTCTGCTTGCGAAAGAGTAGGAAGTGGTTTACTCCGAAATTCGACAATTGTTTTTATGTTATTGACCTTGGTTAATCTTGTTGTTTTTTAGTGTGTGTTCGTATTCTATTTCGTTCCGGGTCAATAAGCTTTCCCATATCGGTCTATCTCAGTTTGGGAAAAACATGAATCAAAAAGCTCTTTCTAATTCTACGCCCCGTGGCGCCCGAACGGGAATCGTGCTCTTCTCCCTCTTGACCTGCGTTGCTGTAACCGTGACCTAAGTATTTATTGAGTGTCAAAAATGACAGTTCTTGAGGAAAAACTTTATTTCTCTAGCTAACAACGAAGAACCATCTTATTTTTCCTACTTAAATGCCGTGACAGAAAACTTTATTCCACCTGGGTGTTTTTCGACTTAAACTCCCCCGTTTCGGCGGCACTGGCCCAAAAGCAATAAATGCTACTAACAGGGCCTGCGGTGTTTAGGTACGTGAATACAAATAAGCTTCCACAGAAAGTGTAAGTACTTCCATAAAAGACAGTGCACAGAAACTTTGTCTGGAGCTTGCGGTGGCACCTTTCCCGACCAATCCACGCGACTTCAATGGTATCTATGAAAATTTAAGTGTACAACAAAAATTTTTCTACGTTTATAAACACGTCAACAAAAGAAAATTCCGCGGCCCTCAGAGGTGAACACAATAGATCGATCTACCACCCCCCATATAAACGCTTGTTAAAAAACAACATCTCAGTTTTACAACGATTCTTCTAGCCCTCTCCCCCCCTGGAACTTCTCAGTACTTAGCAAAGGACTCAACTTTGCTACAACTTCCAGTCGACATTGAACGAGCTGGACCTCTAGCCACAGTCGAGTACTGGCCCATGCACTCAATCCCTCGCGACGCGCGAGGACGATTTTCCGTGTTTGAGTGAAGAAAATGTCTTTGGAAAAGCCTTTAGAATTCCACAAACACCCACACCTGACCCGCCGTCGGAACTCTACGCATGCCTGAGAGGCTTACAGGAGGGACGGTCCATTTTCATAATACAGGCAGACATAGGTAGGCTACTGTCGTACTAGACAAAGATACAAATACAACTCGAAGATGGCGAGATTCTTGACAGTCCCATGCTACAAAGAAACTCAAAGTCTGACCCTAACCAAAGCTACTAAGCCAAGGTGTACATGGCCCTGAAATCATGTACTATCGTTACCATCCTCAATCTGTATATAACCTAACCTCACTCCAGATCGACTCCAAGTCACCCCACATATATGGACTACCCAAGGAGTCCGGTACAAGCTGGCATTCGCTGCGCCCTATAGTTAGCTCACGAAACTCTCGCCGTGTGACCAACTACCAAGGTTCTTTACTACAAAATCCCTGTCCCCCACTGACAGGCAAGTCTGAACATTATGTAAACACTCGAAGAGTTTATTAAAGAAGTTCCGAGACCTGTCACTCTCTCCATCCCTCCGGCATACTGGGTAAGCTTTGACGTCCGTCAATCTCTTCCCTAAGTATCCCTAAGGGTAAGATACCCTGCAACTTTTCAAAAACCTACTTCTATCGGATGGAGTTCCCTACTGGATCGTACTTGTCTCCCTGTTTGACGAACATTGTCACTCTTCTCTCAGTGTGCATCCAACACCTGCTACATGCAGTTCGGGGATAGTTATTACCTCAGGAGACCTTGCCTCGCCATGGGGTCTTGTCTACGTCCGTCCTGGCCTCGGTTGTTGCATGAGAACTTAGGAGAGACTAAGCCATCCCACCTCCCCTGTCCGCTTCCAAAAAAAAATCTCCATCTGGCGATCGTTACGTTGATATGACTATTTGCCATTGCTACATGCAATCCGGTTGATAGCTATGTTAACCCACATCACTCTCAGTCCCCCACCATCAAGTTCACAAGTTGAAAACTGAATCCTAGTTAGGTCCCTGCCCTTCCTGGTGTGTGATTATCCAAAGTAACCGCGGCCCCGACAACACAGTCAAACTCAAGACCACGGTGTACAGAACACCCAACACACGTCTGTCTTCATTACATCCGGTTTGACTCCAACCACACCCTTCACGTGAAACGGGGTGTGGTAACTGCGTGTCTGGCAAAGAGGGCTTTACACACATTGTTCTAAACCACACCGAGTTTGCAGACCGAGAAATCGGTTCTCCTCTCTAACTTTGCAGCCAACGACTACCCTCCTGCATCTTGAGGCTTGTTTCAAGCTATTTCTAGCTAAGGGTAGAGACCACTCGTCGAAGAAACAAACCCGGAAGTGAACCTACTAAGCCCTATAAACCATAGCTGTTAATTGACAATTTCCCGGGGATTCTCGGAGAAATTCCGAGGCGACATTGACAAATAGGTTCAACGTTTCGGACAGGGTGTTTAAAATCCCTCCAAGCACTCTTCGTAAACAACTGTGTGTCTCGTTAGAACCAAACCCTAAATACCGACCGCAGACCGTCACGGTTTTTACTAAATCCCGGTGCGAATTGTGAAACATGCACCTTACATTGGTGAAACCAAACGTACCCCCTCAAAACGTTCGTTTGAACAAGCACCAACGCAACGTAACCATCCCTGCACAGAATTCCCTTATCGCTAACCACGTTGATGAAGACTTCACACATGAATCATGTTGGAACAACCATCGGAGCGGGTCGTCCCGTCTATCAGAAGAAGACTTCTTCAAGAGAAAAAATAAAGGAGGCTGCTGTGATTGTCATGCAGCCACACCCCCCACTGTCCCAGCCAGCCGTCGTTTGATTTTCCACCCATGTGGATCCCGATAATTCGAACCAGACGTCAACGGAGAGCGCGCAGCCACCCCCTCCCTGTCAACATTAACCTGCCGCCAGCCCGAGAGAGAAGAAGCGCACGGGACGCCGGTCAGTTAGCCTCTGCTTGAGAAGAGTAAAGGAAGTGTTACTCGAAAATTCGCAATTGTTTTTTTATGTAAGTGACCTTGAGTTATTGTTTTTTTAGTGTGTGTTCGTATTCTATTTCGTTCCGGGTAAATAAAGCTTTCCATATCGTCTATCTCAGTGAAAACATGAATCAAAAAGCTCTTTCTCTACGCCCCCTCTGCTCTTCTCCCTCTGACCTGCGTGTGCTCTACCGTGACCTAGATTTATTGAGTGTCAAAAGGATGCGATATCTTGAGAAAAACTTTATTTCTCTAGCTAAACACGAGAACCATTTATTTTTCTTACTTAAATGCCGTGACAGAAATGTTTTCCACATGGTTTTCCGACTTAAACTCCCGTTTCAGCGCACGCCCAAAGCAATAAATGCTACTAACTCGATGCCTCGCCGGTGTTTGTACGTGACCAAATAAGCTTCCACAGAAAAGTGGTAAAGGTACTCCATAGAACAGTGCAACCAAGAAACTTTGTCTGGAGCTTTTGCGTGCAAGCCTTTCCCGACCAATACACCGACTTCAGTGGATCTATGAAGATTATTTACAAACAAAATTTTCTACGTTTATAAAACACGTCCAACAAGAAAATTCGCGGCCCTCAGAAGTGAACCCAATAATCGAATCTACCACCCCCGATCGCGTGTTAAAACAACATCTCAGTTTACAACGATTCTTACTAGGGCCCCTCCCCCCCCACTGAACTTCTAGTACTTTTAGCAAAGGACTCAACTTTGCTAAAAACTTCCAGTCACATTAACGAAGCCTGGAACCTCGTAGCCACATCGATCTGCCATGCACTCAATCCCTCGCGGACCGCGCGAGACGATTCCGTGTTTTGAGATGAAGAATTCTTGGAAAAGCCCTTTAGAATTCCACAACCCCAACCTTGACCCGACCTCGGAACGCGCATAGCCTGAGAGGCTTACAGGAGGACGTCCATTTTTCAGAATACAGGCAGACAAATAAGGCGAACTGTCGTACTAAGACAAAGACAAATACAACTCGCAGATGGCCGAGATCTATGACAGCCCAGGCTACAAGAAACTCAAGTCTGACCCTACCAAAGCTACTGAAGCCAAGGTGTACAGGGCCCCGTGAAATCCATGTGATCGTTACCTCACTCAATCTTGTAGACCTACCTCACAATCCACATCACTCCAAGTCACCCCACATAATATTACTACCCAAAGTCCACAATCCTGGCATTCCGCGCACCTATAGTTTTAGCTCACGAAACTCTCCCGTGTGACAGACTATCAAGGTTCGTGATCAAAATCCTGTCCCCCACTGAACAGGCAAGGTCTGAACATCATGTAAACAACTCGGAAGAGTTTTATCCAGAAAGAAGTCCGAGACAAAAACAAACCCAAGAACCAAAAAAAAAAAAAAACTGAGAAATCCCTCATCCACTTCCGACATGCTGGTGAAGCTTTGACGTCGTCAATAAACTCTTCCCTAGTATCCCTAGGGAAGATAACCTCTGCAACTTGTCAAAAACCTACTTCTTATCGGATAGGAGTCTACGGGATCGTTACTTGTCTCCCTGTTGAACACATGTCCACTCTTCTCCGGCTCAGTGTGCAGCAACACCTGCTACCTGGCGGGTTTCGGGATAGTTATTACCTACAGAGACTGCCTCGCCATGGGGTTCTGTCTAAGTTCCGTTCTTGGCCTCGAGTGTTTCCATGGGAACTTAGGAGACTAGCCATCTCACCTCCCCTGGTCGCTCCACTCATCTGGCGTCGTTAGCGTTTTGATGACGTATTTGCCATTCTAACATGCAAATCAGGTTCGATACATGTTAACCCACATCAACTCGCAGTCCCCACACAGGTCAGAGTTCACAATTGAAACTGAAGCCTTGTTGGTCCCCTGCCCTTTCCTGGATGTGTTTAATTATCCAAAGTAACCGCCCCCCCGACAAACACAGTCAAACTCAAGACCACGGTTGGTACAGAAAACCCCCCACGCCGTCTTCTTAAACACAATCCGGTTTTGACCTTCCAATCACGCCACTTCACGTGAAAAGGGGTGTGGGTCCTCGTGTCTGGCAAAGAGTGGGCCTTTACACACATTGTTCCTAACCACACCGAGTTGCAGACGAGAAATCGGTTCTCGGGGGTCTCTCTAACTTTGCAGCCAACGACTACCCCTCGAACTTAGCTTGTTCAAGCTATCTAGCTAAATACCCTCGCGAAGAAAACAAACCCGGAAGTGGACACTACTACGCCCCTAATAAAACCATATGCTGTTAATACATTGCCCGGATTCTCGTAGAAATTCCGAGCGCATTGCTAAGAGGTTTCAACGTTCGGACAGTGGTTTAAATCCTCCAACACGCTTCGTGTAAACAACTGTGTAAGACCAAACCCTATAATACCCGACCAGCAAGGGCCCGCTAACGTGTGTTTACGAAATCCCGTGGTGCGATTGTGACAGGACTTACATTGGTGAAACAACAACGCCACCCCCTCGAACGTTCGTTTGACAGAGGCACACCAAGACGCAAGTAACCTCCATGCACGAGAATTCCCTTACGCTAAACACACGTGGAGGAAACTTCCAACACGATCATGTGGAACAACACATCGGCCCTTCTATCAGAAGAAGACGTCTTCAAGAGAAAAATAAAGGAGGCTGCTGTGATGGCATGCAGCCACACCCCCCTGTCAGCCAGCCGTCGTTTGATTTCCACCCCATGTGGATCCCGACAATTCGACAAGACGCCAACAGAGCGCGCAGCCACCCCCTCCCTGTCACATTAAACCTGCCCGCCAGCCCGAAGAGAGAAGAGCGCACGGACGTCAGTTAGCCTCTGCTTGAGGAAGAGTAAGGAAGTGTTACTCGAAAATTCGCAATTGTTTTTATGTAAGTGACCTTGGTTAATTGTTTTTTTAGTGTGTGTTCGTATTCTATTTCGTTCCGGGTCATAAGCTTTCCATATCGTATATTTCTTAAAGTTAGTTTAATTAAAATTTCTGGTCAATGAGAGCCAATGACTCATTTTTACTAAAAGAGACTTGTTCCGATTCTCAAATAAATACAATTTTTTCTTCAGAACGTATGGACTAACTTATTGACGTACGGTTAAAGGTACATCACATGTGTCAAATCTGGGAACAACCTTTTTTCTGGTTAAGAGATATCCGTGAGTCGGACGTGTGTCGCCTGAAATACACCCTCTTCAACATTTAAGGCTAAATAATACGTTCATAGTTTAAAGTTATTTGTATATAACTAAATGACGTAGGAGAGTAAGTGGTGGTTACAAAGTAATGTCACTGTTTTATCAAGGAAACTTAAAAACCTGGAAACCCGCCCCGCGCGCGATTGTCAAACATATATTCGCCAGAAGTGACTCACTAGAACGAAGCAGGTATTGTTTATACAAGTAATACACTGCGACGTGAGAATCTAGGGCGCTTCAACCGGTTACGTCATATTGCGCCACCTGTGATAATGATTATAGAGTAATGAGTTTGTTGTATGTTATATTGTTTTCTAAGTTAATAAAAGAAAATAAGGTGATGGAGATGTAGTAATAGAAAAAGAGAAATGTTATTTAAAGGAAATAGAAAATGATTTTCATGTTTAAATTTTTAGGTTTGGTTTACCACAAAATGTTTTGCCATTGATGGTCCGACACTTTTCAGGTGCTGGACAGGCAATGTCCAGCAGTTTCCAGAAGTGCCGGCGAGTATTTTTTGTTTAAATTTTTGTTTGTTTATTTGGATTAAGGACGCGTCAACCGTTAGGTCATGATGCACTTCTCTAGCCTAAGGGGGGTGGGGACGACGACCCCATGCTGGGGAAGAACTTCAAACAAATAAAGAATTTCTCCGCGAAAGTGTAACCTATTTTTAAAAAAATCTTCGAAGATGAAGTGCCAGAAATATCGGGGGTAAATGAACTATTAACGCACATGAAAACCAAAATCGAACGCCTGGATGCGGTGACTTTGGAATCCGATGTCACAACACTAGAGTTAGAAAAGACGATATCGAGAACAAAAAACAACCGCTCTCCAGGACCAGATGGTCTAACCTATGAATTTTATAAACATTTCTGGGGCCTACTCAAAAATGATCTGGTAAACCTGTTCAACGAAATGCTAAATAATCCTAACATTGACGTATCCAAACTCTCAGAAGGGAATATTATTCTCATACCAAAATGCAACAAACCTAAGAACATAAAGGATTTTAGGCCAATCACACTTCTCAATACGGATTTTAAAATCTTCAACAAGGTTCTAGCAGGACGTTTAAATTTGATTATGCCTGACATTATAGAAGAAGGTCAAACCGTCTGCTCAAACAAAAAAATAACAGATAATTTAGCAACGATTCGTAACACGATAATACATTTTGATAAAAACCCAAACGAAGCAGCAGCTTTAATCAGCCTAGATTTTAATAAAGCCTTTGACAGAGTTTCCCACGAATATTTGTGGAAAGTGCTTGAACATATTGTTTGTCCCAATAAAGTCATACAATGTATACGGAATGGTTATAAACGTAGCTCTTCTCAAATCATAATTAACGGGTTCCTATCAAACAAGATAATGATAGAAAGATCGATACGACAAGGGTGTCCATTGTCAATGGCAATGTTTGTACTGACCCTAGAGCCCTTCATACGACTTCTTCACGACACGATAACAGGAATCCCCTTTAACACTATGAAGCTTGTCGTCAGAGCCTACGCGGACGACCTAACGGTAGCAATATCGAATCCCGAAGATATTAAAACTATAAAGGAAAATACAACAAAGTATGAAAAATCGTCGGGAGCTCTGCTCAACAAACAAAAATCCGCCTTCATCCCTCTGGGTAAATGGGAAATCAAATACACGGAAGTAGGCCCAATCACAGACTTTACAAAGGTCACGTCTTTCAAAACACTGGGCATTAAATTCAAAGCTACCAATATCCAAGCAACGATTGACGAAAATTGGACATTACTTACTAACGTCACTCAAGTCAAATTAAGAGAATACTATCAAAGAAATCTGAATTTGATACAAAAGATATGGCTAATCAATACATTTGTGCTCAGTAAAATATGGTTCACAGACCAAATCCTGCCAGCCTCGCAAGCTACAACACAAAAAATCGAACTCACAATAGAGAATTTTTTATGGAGTGGTCATCTCTATAGAGTTAGACGAGAACAGCTACGAAACGGTTGTAAGACAGGAGGTTTAGGTTTGACCTCCGTCGCATCCAAGTGTTTTTCACTACTAGGAAGGAATACTTTATTAAGCATCAAGGGTGTGGGGGACAAGCTTAACTCCCACTTCCTGAAAACTGCTATCGAAAATGAGGATGTCCCCGAGTGCCTTAAACCAGTGTGTAGAATACTTGAAAACTTTCCCCGAGAAATGCTTAACTCCGAGAAAATCACAACGAAACAACTGTACCAACAACAAAACCTTAACTTCAAACCACTTATTGAAACAAAATTTCCGCAAAGAGATTGGCGGAGGGTGTGGAGCAACCTGCACCAACCCTTTCTACCGACCTCCTGGAAGGGAACTCTCTTCCTGGTTATCAACAATGCCATACCCACGGCTGCAAAGCTACAAAGACATAAAATAAGCCCGGACGCCAGTTGCAAACTGTGTGGTTTTGAAGACACGTTAATGCACAGAATTACCCGGTGTATAGGGGAAGAAACCTGGAGATGGACTTTTAACAAAATAAAAGAAATTCAACCAGATTTTAAAGCAACGAATGAAGAGATGATAAATATAGACTTTCAGATAAACGACAAAAATAGGCTCAACGCAATTTTATGGTTCATTGCTAGTATAATTTTCTTTAATCTAAACAGTTTTAAAGTCAGTGAATCAAATATGAAAAAGCCAGACATAAATCAGAATCTTAAAGTGTTTAAAGATGATATATAAGGAAAATGCGGTTTAATTTAATAAAAAAAGGAAATATTTTAGAACATTTTGACAAGCACCTTTTTGGCTATTAACTGTTATTTTTACAAGCTCACACTAAGGTAACGTGTGATAGGATATACCTCAAATTTTTGTTGGTTTTGTTTATTTAAAATTCTTATTCAAATGTGTTTTCTTCTTTTCCCTAAAACTTATTTTAATTTCTGTGAATTTGATATGTGAACTTTGATATGTATACATTGTAAATACAAAAGTTGTTGTAATAAAAAAAAAGAACCAGCCACGGGTAAGGGGAGGAAGGGGGGTTTCTTACGTCGCGGTCGTCATTGTCTTTGTCATCGTTCGTTGTGTCATTGTCATCGTCGCCGGGGGGTCGTCAAGGGAAGGGGGAAAGGTCCCTGACGACGATTGCCAGAGCTCGCCTCTAGTTTCGGGGAGTAAGATACTCCGCTCTTACTAGCTGATGTTTGCGAGTTGGACTTTTTCTCTTGAATCGCCGTTTACGATTAGCAGAGCCATGCTCTTGGCCAATTCTACCCCGGGGCCCAGACGGATCACTTTACCATCACTTACGTATTTACTCGGGCCCAGACAGGGCAACTCTATCTAGAGTTGACTTTAAAGAACACTAATAATATGGTATTTTGTTGGTATTATTTGGTATACCTACACTACGAACTTTATTTTTTTAATCATGGGCGCGTCAACCGTTGGGTCATAACGCACCACTCTAGTCTAGTAGATATGTGAAGTTGGGGCCCATGCTGGTAAGAACCAGCCACTGGAAGAGGGAGGAAAAAGGGTTCTCACGTCGCGGTCGTCAAAGTCTTTTTCATCGTTCGTTGTGTCATTGACATCGTCGTCGGGGAGGTTGTCAATGGAAGGGAGTTGTCCCCGACGACGATTGCCAGAGCTCGCCTCAAGATTCGGGGAGTATAATTTACTTCCCACTTACTAGCTGATATTTGCGTGGTGGACTTTTTCTCTTTTTTTCCATAATTTTGAAGAGTTTATAATATAGCTCTCTTGAAAGCAGACATTGCAAGATCTTGTATTTCATCGGACCGTGAATAGTTCTAAGTTTTGGCAGCTCGTCAGTGGTTTGGGCAAATGGTGGCGTGATGGACTGGGCCGGGTGACGTCTTGAAACTCGAAGGTTCCAAGGTTCCAAGACACCCGATGGAATGGGTCAAGGTCAACAACGCCAGTCAACATCGTTTTGAAGAACAAAACGTCCACTTGCTTCATGAGATGCTCAACGGTGGTAAGGCGACATTGACCACGACGCTCAGAATCACTATAGGCTCATTGTATCTCATAATATGTCTGGAATATAGATAGGAATAAAATAATATTGCGATTTCCATCTGTATTTTAAATATTTATGTTATATTTCAAAACATTTTAAGTATTTCTCAATTATTTCCTCACATTGCCGTTTGAAAAAAGACATTGTGCAGAAATATGGTATTTAAATTTAACTTATATGTCAATCGCTGGTCATGTTCGGTTTTAATCTATAGACATGAACTTGACACACGCACAGACGGACGAACAGAAAAGTGATGCTTACTGAGAGATTTGCTGCCCGAACCCAGTAAAGAATATATAACCCCCCCTCCCCCCGCTCAGGACGGAAGCAATCAGTGTGATGGCTAGTTACCCCGGCATGCAACGCGCGCCCCACACCACGCACTTCCCAGGCCGAGGTCCCTTCTCATCCCACGGGAAACAGGAAGAATAACAGGGATCCACAATCAATGATTTGACCCTGACAAGGGTAACGTGTTCTACGGTCCTCTCTTCGAGCTGGATGATGTGAATGAAGAGAGAGCGTTTTCTCCCAAGTGAAGCCGCGGCCACAAGGCTGAGAACTGCACGGACGACCACGTGAGAAACTAGGGCGCTTCAACCGTGTAGGTCATGTTGCGCCGCCTGCGATATTGTAAGTTAATGATATGAGTTTATGGAGTGTTTGGAGATTATACTGGTTTCTGAGTGAATAAAATAAAATTTTGATTCAATTTTATTTGGATAAAGGGCTCGTCAACCGTTAGGACTTAAAATTCGCCGTTCTGGCATAGAGGAAGTGGGGAGGAAAGTTCAATGCTGAACAGAACTATGGCCTCGTATTAGTGGAGGAAAATGGGGGGTGGGGGTTGTCACATCGTGCTCATCATATGAATATTCGAGATGTCATGCCTTGATTTCCAGTCAAAGTGTGTTGGGTCAGTCCCATAGATGAGTTAGATTACTTCACATGTTGGAAAGGCTGATTAGTTTGCAATTGTTGGATTTTATCAATGGGAGTAGGAGGTTTCAAGAGACGACTGCAAGAGATCGCCTCTAGTTTCGAAAAGTGATAGAGTACCATTTATGTCTTTATTAATTTTTATGATGCATTTTTAGTTTCGGACTGACCTTCCGTCACCCCCCCCACCCCCACACCGCCCCACAACAAAAATGGTTCCAAAGCTCCAGATCGTATAAGGATTTGTCAATCACCTATTATATTATTTGTTAATCTGTTTGTGTTTTATAACGTGGTTTTAAGAGGTATGACTTAGGCATAGCAAGTTAAGACACTTTGTGCCTCCCCGGGCCTCTTGACCCTTTTCTAACCTTTCAAACCACAAATACACCACTTCACGTTTTATATTGCTGGCACTTATGTTTATTGATTGACCCCTAAATTACTTTGGGCGGTAATTTAAAACACGACTCTCCTCTCGCCCAAATATTATTGGATTTTATTAGTTATTTCCTTTGTAAATTGGGATATTTACTAAATCATGTCATACAAATTCCTTATGTGTAAAATGTATTTCTGAAACCAAGTCCTGTTCCCTATTAATGTTATGGTTATTTGGTCTCAAGTAACACATACACCTCGGATTGATCCCGGGTGTCCCGTGTGCCCGGTGCACACCTTGGACGCAGGAACGTGATGTATGTGCCAGATACTAATACGACGTGAGAAACTAGGGCGCTTCAACCGGTTAGGTCATATTGCGTCGCGTGTGATATTGTCAGTTATTGAAATAAGTTTATGGTGTGTTTGAGGATTATATTGTTTCCTACGTTTATAGAAGAAAAATAGTTTTGGTAATGATAGTAAAAACAATAGAATATTATTCATTTAATATATAAGATAAATTAAATAAATTCTTATTTAGAGTCTACACACTCAGTTACATAACTGATTTTTCAGTGTGGGACATTAAATTTAAAGCCGACCAAGCCAACACTGTAGACGCCAGCACCATCTACGAGCAAACAATGACCAACTCATTATGTCAAACCAAGTCAAACTTGGTTCCAACAGTTTCGCTAGCAGGTACATCTATTGTGAGATAAAAACGCCCTTCATGCAAAAATGTACATTTAGCTCCATATAGATCCATATATCCATATATTTTTATACATCTTCTGGTGACATTGTGGACACTCTGAGCCTCTGCTACGTCATCGTCAATCACTCCCTGTTACTGTTTAAAAGCACAGTTACCATGGCGACTTGTGTGAGGAAGTGTGCTCGCAAAGTACGAACATGTGCATGACCATGTAACATGTGGCACAACACACAACAAGTGCACACTTTCACAACACAAAACCACAACAACAGTCACTTTGGTATAAATTCTACTCAAAAGTTCATCGAGACCACTCCCTGCCATAATGTAGCCAACTGCTCCGAAGAACGATATCAAGAGATGAAATTATACAAGTCGTACTACTACTGACGACAATATTCGTTTCCCGAGACAGCCACTATATCTGTCGCCATAATAAACAACGGTTGGTCAAATGTTCCAAAGCAGTGTTTCTGTTGATGGCCCTGATCCATGGAAAATGTAGAGCTGTAGAGATGGTACTGAGATCTGTAGGGTTCATAATAAATGCGAGTGTCATCACACTGCTGGTTTCATACGAAGCAAATCCTTGCAGAGCATTGGTCATGCATCTATTTAATGAAGGATTTGAATTTGTTTGAAGCCATGTGCCACTGATGCACAGAGAATCCTACTTATGCAAAATGGACTTGATCCTCAACATTAATTTCCACTATGTTGATCTCTCTCATCACTTGTCGGAGCCCAGGGTTCCCAGCAAACACGAATTGATGGGTCCTAAGTGGCCCGCAAGCGGCTGGTCAGAACTGAACTGGCCAGCCGCTTGCGGGCCGGCATCTTTGGCCAGTTACGGCTCGCTCTGATTTTGTCCCACCGGCCATCAGCCGGCCGTCACTTGTGGCTCACTTCCGGCCCTTAACCGGCAAATGGCCAAAGATGCCGGCCCGCAAGCGGCTGGCCAAAACTGAACTGGCCAGCCGCTTGCCGGCCACTTATGGCCCATCAATTCGTGTTTGCTGCGAAATCATTGGGACCAGCGCGATCTGGTATCTAAATATGTAAACAAAAAATTAAAATAATAAGTATAATTATTGTTATAATATTGGTCTCACATAGGTATTTCGTCCTTATTTCTGACACCAGTCGAATATCTGTAGGGTGATACACAACATGTATTATTTGCAAATAATTATAAAGTTTCAAGTTAGGTGTCTCGAACTCGGTCCAGCAGGGCGCCTCTCCTTCTGTAAGCCTAGCCTCTAACCGTTGCGTCACGGAAGAATCTTTATGTGTTGAGGGAATAATCACCTATACATACAATAGCAAATCGAAGAACGGGGGTTTCTCACGTCGCGGTCGTCATCGTCTTTGACATCGTCATCGTTCGTTGTGTCATTGTCATCGTCGTCGTGGAGGTCGTCAAGGGAAAGGGGATGTTTCCTTGACGACGGTTGCCAGAGCTTGCCTCTATTTTCGGTGAGTTATTTACTCCTCTATTACTAGATGATGTTTGCGAGGTAGACTTTTACTCTTGAATCGCCTTTTACGATTAGCAGATCGAGCCATGCTCTGGGCCAATTCTACCCCGGGCCCAGACGAGGGCGATCAAATAACGTGATCAAATTACGGACTGTCGAACCCCATTTATTTATTGCATAGGCAAAAGCCTTTCATAATATAATAAAACGACGACGTGATAAACTAGGGCGCTTCAACCGCTTGGGTCACACTGCGCCACCTTTGATATTATAAGTAAATTAATTGATTTAGTTGTGTGTTAGATTTTTATATTGTTTTCAAAGATTATACTAGAAAAGCGAGATAAGAGGCCATCTCGTAAACATCAGCTGGTTAGTTCTAGTTTATTGGGATAGAGGGCGCGTCAACCGTTAGTTCATAATGCGCCACTCTATAGCTTAGAGCAGTGGTTCCCAAACTGTGGTACGCGTACCCCCAGGGGTACGTGGGGAGTTTCCAGGGGGTTCGCGATAAAGTCCATCATAACCAAACATTATTTGTTCCGTCTAATCAAAGTTGGTGACAAAGATAAACCTAAACCACTGTGTGTTATTTGCTCTGAAATTCTTTCCAATAACCGTGTGAACCATCTCTTCTCCGCCGCCATTTAGAAACCAAGCACGTACAATACACAGACAAGCCTCACAAGACTGAAGACTCACAAAATGACGTCGTGAGAATTAAGGTCTCTTCAACCGGTAAGGTTAATATTGTTGATATTGTTTTCCAATTAGGGGCCTAAAGCATAAAAATTAATGAACACTGTTATAAAAAAGTCTTCAGATGGATACTAGGGAACCGCCAAAGTCGTTGTTAAACGAGTGAGTGAGCCATTGTGTTGAGTACCCGGTAACATAACTTTTCTTCCCCCTACCTTAGGCCACCCTTGCCTATCATAGGCTAGAGTGGCGCATTATGGCCTTACAGTTGACGCGCCCTTATACCAACCAGCTTTAAAAACTCTATTATTCATACCAATATAATTATCAAACTTAAAATGCAAATGTTCCCGGGTACTCAACACATGACTTGCTCACTCGTCTAACAACGACTTTGGCGTTTCCCAAGACCCACACACAGACTCACAGAATGAGCTCGGTTTGAGTTGAATGGAGACAGTGGCGTAGGAACTTTTTTTTAGTGGGGGGGTCACACTAAAGTTGACTACGAGGTTGGGTGGGTAAACCGGGGGTAGGGGCGAAGCCCCAGCCGGCGGAGGCTTTTTCGCCGCAGGCGAGATTTTTTTTAAAGGTGCCCTTGATAGGTGGCCTAAAACACGTTTTTAGGCGAATTTTAGTTATGAATAAGGGTTACATTTTGGAGCTAATATTGCATTGAAGATTGATTACCTGACTGAATTCGGTCGACAGACTGCTTGGGAGTGAATACACTGCACACAAAATATAATGAATATTCGTCTAAAATCAGATGGCTAGTCTAGTCTCGCAAATCACGTTTCTTACTGAATCTTTCTAAAAAATGTAACAAAAACCTTCCTTTTTATTTGCAAGCCCGACTGTAGTAAAAATCGTAAAAATCAACCAACTAGCTATAATTTAACAAATGACGTGACACCCATATCTGGCTTGACCCCCCCGCTGGGGGGGTCAAGCCAACAAGTGGGGGGGAGTTTCCCCCCCATCCCCCCCCGTTCCTACGCCCCTGAATGAAGACCACTCCGTTCGCTGCGCTCACTCGTTTAATAATTGTATTGGAACAGAAATTATTTTAGATGTTAATTAAACTTGGCTGAACAACGGACATCCATTGAGAAATATAAGCAAGTTTGTCGCCATTCTATGATTTAAGTCCTTCCTATGATGGTGAGAGGTCAAATAGCATGCGCAAAGCACCACGTGTGTCGCATCTAGCAGCAACCTCTTCTCTTGTTAGGAGATATCCGTGAGTCAGACGTGTGTGGACAGTTCGAATGTCACGTTCCATTTCACACAGCAGATTCAGGAACGTGCGCTTTACACTGGGCTTTCAGATATTATCGTCCTGGAACTTGAGTCTTCATAGAGAAACGATTAGGTCTTCAGAGATCATCTCAACGCAGAATGAACCACAATCGACTCGGGGGGCTCCTGTGTCAAGTCTGTAGTGAAATATTAAGAATATTGTCAATTGATGGGCCCTGAATGGGCTTCAAACCCGGGTCGGTCCATTGCGCGAATGTGATATTGTAAGTTAATTAAATGATTTTAGGCGTATTTGATGGTTGGGATTGTTTTCATAGATTTTACAAGAAAAAAAATTATACAGATGAAAGTGATGACAACAGAAAAAAAAATTATGTGAAAAGAATGATGAAGTATGTTTGATGTGAACTAAACTTTATTAAAAATACTTCATATGAGTATTTTAGTAAGTTTGTCACTGCGACTTCTTTATTTGATCGGTCCTTTATTATGATTAAGGACGCGTCCACCGTTCGGTGATAATACGCCACAGAAGCCTAGAGGATATGATTACGAAAATCCCATGCTGGTCAGGACCAGCCACGGGTAGTGGGAGGTAGGAAGGGGGGGGGGGGGGGTCTCACATCGTGGTACTTTATTCCTAAAAGTTATATGTTGGTCGCTGTGGTGGTAAGAAAACAGTTTCTCATATGGTTTGACTAAGCTGGAGTTGGAGTCGCAAGACATAACGTCACATATTGTGTCACACCTAGGGCAATCTTGTCCCTGCTAAAGAGGTAAGCGTGGGTAATTTGTCGGTGTTTGGGTTTTGAAATGCCCTGGAGTTGCAATAAAAGTACAACACTGTTTAAACCCAAGTATGGTTTGCTGAATGGGCCTATTGTCGGCAGATGATAAAACCAACCAGCCAAGGCCCTAGGTCTAGACGACTTCACCGATGACCAAAACAATGGTGGTTTACTAATCTCCAAGAAATCACGCCCAACAAACCACATCCAAACAAAGACAGAACTTCTTCGTTTGTGACCAACACAAATATTAATTTAATCTTATTTCCGAATTGCAAAATGAAATGTAATATAGTCCAGAGAAATAACACACGACTTGTAACGTGCAAAATGCGACCAAGACAGACAGAGCCTGCGTTGGATGTTGTTTCATCAACAATGCATTATCCACCGCCTGTTAAATACTGAACATTATTTTCCTACGCGGCTGCGCTGAATAACGCGTTTGTGGTTCGCCGAACAAGAAAATATTGCGCAAATGTTTTATGTAACTTTTCATTGACACCTAAACAGTTGGTATTCCACTTTATCCTAACGGACATGGGTATTTTTTAAAGTATTTTTTTATTGAGAGGCACAAAGAGTCATTGCTGGTCAGAAAGGTGGTGAAAGGAAAGGGGGGGTTCTCTCGCCGTGGTTGTCAGAGTCTTTGTTATCGTTAGTATTGTTATGGTCGTCGTCTTCTTTATTTTATTTGGATCTACGTCAGAACCAGCCACGGGACACAGACATGGTCGCTCACGATTGTTTTGTTCTTCAGTATATTTCACGCCCTGGATCTGTGTAGTTGTCAATGTTGTATAGTAACAGATGATCGTCGTAATGAGGGCGGAATGATTACCAAACACATCGTCAGGCAGACAATGAACAATGAATGTTAACTCGCCGAATATTTAACCTAACAATTTGATTTTTTAATCAAAAACGAAATGATTATTTCCATCTTTGGTTTCGGTTCCCATAATACCTATCAGTAAGGTTATGTACATGCATAAGAAGAAGAACAAACCATTTTACAGCTTCAATATTGTCGTTAATTTCATTATTTCTGTAGAAACAAATTTGAGAGGCGGTTGTATTAAGCGTACTATTTCGATTCTTAATACTGTATTTATTGTATTTTTTACTCTTGATATTTAATAAATTTGAATGTCAATAATATTTTAATACTTAATGTTAATATATTAACGCTCCTGCTCATCACGTGACTTATAAATCTGGTGTAATCATCCGCGCCTAACCACGCGCTAAAGAAAATAGTTCAGTGCTAATAATTAGATTTGTGTTATTATTTTTCAGTAAACTTACCATGGTCTTGTGAAATAATAAAGAGCTGAACAACTTGTAGTTTTAGAAATAATGTTTTTCCGGAAAATCAATTGTATTCATCAATGCCACAGTACTAATATAACACATGCGGGAATTCAAGCGATTGTCGACCTAATGGTTTTTGAGAACTGACCTACACCAACTCAGCTCGTCGCTGTCTTAGCGGCCAACACGAGCGCCTACCACCCCACCCTCCCCTCCGCGGTGCTAATCGACGACAGATGAATGCAGAGTCTGGCGATAACTACAGACTTGCGTCATACTCAATACTTCCACACACAGATATGCGATGTACGAACAAACGCGGAGGGGGCTAAAAAAAATCGATATTTTTCCGTGATCATGATAAAGCCAACCCGAAAAGCGAAATCATTAGCTTTTAGATTAGAAGTAAAGTCCAAATAACAAAATTGGGATTACAAATTTCGTTCGGGTGTCTGCTATATTTTTTAGATGGAAATAGGATACAGTTTATATAAACGTTTGGGAACCACAACACTAATATAATATAGCTTTATACACCTTATAACAATAAACACATGGCCATATCATAGCCAGAATAGATAATAAAATAATTACTCGGAATGTACTGGTGTAGTGGTGTTTATTGCTTTACGTCTCAACTAATACAATTATGCTAATCGAGACGATGAGTATTATATACGAGGATTTCGTTGCCATCATCATTATAGTTTTGTCTAGATATGTTTAGATAATACTATAAGCCTACTATACAATACTATACTATACGGCAATATTATATAAAATCATTGTTGTCTGCGTTTCGGGTTATTCGCCTTGTCACATGAAAACATTCGTGAAGTTTATGAATTATTACCACTCCACAGATGTAACCAACGAAACGTCGAGGTACGTAGACGTACACAAAATGTTAACTCGCTACGCGACGAAATAACCCAAAACTGAAAGTATAAAATGTGAAAATATTATAACTTAAAAACACACACTTATGTCGTAAATCTGGTAATGGATGCCCTGTATAGGCAGTGTACAAATGGCATGTTCAGTGATACAAAATGTACACGTTTTTATAAACAATAGTCCATAGCCTTCCCTAGCCTAAATAATTTGTGGCATCAATCAACAAATCATTGCGGGGGGGGGGGGAACTTCTAATATGCACCTAGTGAACATCATACACATTATTTTACCCTAACCACACCACATGATACCATACACGGACAGAAACGCGTAAATGTAATTAATATTAATATTATACTTATTAATAAATTATTATTATTATTATTATTGTTGAATATCACTACTTGAAAATCGGAACTTCCTTGAGATTGTTAATGAATAACAAAGTTAGTTATCGTCTTCATCGGAGGTTTCCACTGTTCTCTTTCCCTGTTTACTCGACTTCATTATTTTCTTTGGTGTGTGCATTACTGTTTTTGAAATGAGTGTTATCTCCTTATTAGTCTTCTTCGCTGCTGTGTCATCTTGGCGCTTTTTCTTATTTAATTGAGCTTCCAAGATATATGGTGGATCTCGGATTGGCAAGCCTCTTTTATGACGGGAGTCAATAAGTTCGGGTAGAAGACAATTTAAATAGAATTTTTCAAGTGGTTCCTTTACATGCATATCCCAGAATTGGTCATCACGATCTATTTTGTCGACCATAATATTCTTTTTTGTGTATACAGTAAAGTAACAATGCTTCTCTTTGTCACGTCGTGTAACTGGTTCTGAACCTGAAACATCAATTTAAATGTATATTACATTACATATTACCTCTTTTAAAATTTTAAGTATGCAATATCATTAAATATACATTAACTTACCTTATTGTAATTTTCGCCTCTGACTGAACTAGAGGAACAGAGTCGACAAGAGACAAACTTTCACCTTCTCCGATAAAAATTATATCTTCCAATAATGCCCTGAAAATAATATATAGTGTATTGTTTGGTAATTCCGTAATTTTCCAATAAAGGATAATTATATTTTGAATTTAGTGTGTATGAAAATAAATTACCTTCGAAGATCACCATTTTCTGGTACAATCTCTGCATCGAATTGTGAACTTTCAGTTGTGGCCACGCTGACAGAATGAAATAGAAGATTACTTTGCGAATAACTGTTTATCTGAGCTGAACTGAGCTGAGCTAGATAGGAATTTATCACGTAATTTTTGTAATTTATTATGTAAATCAATATTACAAAATGCAGCTGTTTCCTTTGTATCTTTCGAACAAACACTAAGTTTTTCTTGAATATTTCTTTATTAAACAATTGATTTCTTCCTCAAGTCTTGGCCTGTGTCCAAGGAGCAACTTTATTGTGTGTGGTAACAAAACAACACTGCCTCTATCGGCGACATGGTATACAACACAATACAAATTATTATATTATGTCTAAACAGTTATTTTAAAGATATCGAGCTCAGCCAAACTCTAGATCAGTTCTAGATATATTTGATTTGAAGACCAGAGCCGAATGTAACAAAATAGTATACTTTAAAGAATCAACCCAATTCACTGCTTTTAAATACACAATTTCTGGCTTCTATTTTGAACACTTGACAACCAAATTAGTGCGGGGCACTCGAAACCTCTGACTGTGTAATTACTAGAAAGCTTCGCAAACGCTTTTTCAGGCGCGTTGTTGGATGAGCGTAATTGTTTAAAACGAATAAAAAGCGTAAAATTGCGATTTTCATGAGAAATAATTTTTGGATTACGCTCAAATTTCACACGAGTATATTAATTCATAAAATTAAGGTTCTGTGAAAAAATAATTAAATCGGATAAGGCATGCCGCATGTCACTGTTATAAGTCGAAGAAATAAAAAAATTATAAAATTCGTAAAATTGCGATATTTTTAGAAATAATTTTTCGATCACGCTCAAAAACGTGGCAGCTCTAAGTTCAGAGATTTCGAAGGCCTAAATAAAATTTTATTGCAATTAGAGTATTGGTTTAGCCGGAATCGTGTTAACAAACAGACAAAAATACAAAAAAAAAACATTAAGTATTTTTTTCTCCAGTGTAGGGAAATGGAATCTTCGCTTCGCTCGCTACGCTCATCCAATAAACTCAACTTTGATGAAATAAACCATACCGTCCGCGGTGGTACATACGATTAGGGCGCTGGTCCGAAGCGTATGGCTTTACAAGGTCGTGGGTTCGAATCCTGCAATGCGTGTTTTTAATCGTTCTTCATCCTCATCTATCACCTCACCACTTCTTGTCTCAAATAGACTTAGTGCATTAGTTTGACGTCAAGAAATAAAAATCATCATCATAGCAGTAAACCTGTTGGTTCATGGACGTATCATTCTATATAGCATGGCCGTAAAAAGCTCTGATGTTTGTTTGTTTGTTTTGTTTTTTAATCGCATCGAATTTATTGAATCTATTTTTAATCACTCCTTTTGAAAGAAGCATCTTTAAACGAATATTTGGCTGCCCTATTTACGCTGGATTGTTTTCATATTGATGCAAACGTAAGCCAGGGATTGAAAGTTGCGACAGTGGTTAAATGTTGTTTAGAATAATAATTATTGTTCAAATACGATACGATGCCTTTCCGAGATTCGCCTCTAGGTCCCTTGGTTCAATTCACTTCAGAGTTCAGATCAATGCCCCACACAACACACCTACGAGCCACCGCAGATGTATTCCCTGCGGTATTGTATCAAACTCAAAATTCAATGGGAATATTATTTAGGAATAACGAATAATACGATTAAAACGATATGACTTTTGAATTCGCCTTTAGATAAACATGTACATAACCGAACGTAACGTAATTTGTATGCATAGTATATAACAAATAATAAACGGACTTACGTCTCACAGTGTTCAGAGGTACTTGGTTCGTCATTTTGTTGGACTGGGTTTGCCTTTTTAGCACCATTTTTTATTCCCCAACTGTACACAGAAATAATAATATTAGATGAAGATAATATAATATGCAGTTTTTTAATCTACTCTTTGACATTTTGCACGGGAAGTTATTAGTTTTGTTTCTAGCCGTCTAAAACCCTCCACTCCACCCCTAAATTGTGATGGATGTATGGGTGTATGCCGTAACTAAAGATTGTTTGTGTTTTTTTATATTATATATTATTCATGTTCTAAAAAATCATACAAAATTGTGTAGACCATCATACCACAAACGTAATTATATTTGTAGACTTGAACACTCGCAAAGTGAATAGTCATTTTGGTTATTTAGGACGTATCGGGATAAGCCGCAATTCTGGAGGAGGATACATGCCTTATAGTACATTAAAAATAATTGAATGTCTACTAAGAAATGATGAGACGATCTTTGGTTCGCCACTGTTCGCTCGTACGTAGTGGTGTTATCGTCGTTGTAAAATTATTATAATTATTATGCGAATCTAACCTTGACTTATAGGGACGGGGGACGGGGGCAAGCTTCTTTTTTGATATATGGTAAAATGAAACAAACATTGCAAGCAGTAAAATATCCAGAACCAGAAATTGACAATGATGGCTAGTGGGGTGAGGGGCCTTGCGAAACTAGGGCTTTGTGTGTGAAATATCGGTTATGAGTACGACATTGTGACGAAGTGGATAGACTCTAAATCAGTATAGTTCCCAACCTAACTATTCAGATCTACAATGCACCAACAATCCAGTAGCTTACGGGTAAAGCACTCGACCGGCAATCGGGAGACCGGGATTCGATACCCCGCTGAGATGGATTTTTTAGTTTCTGGATTGATTTCCATAAAACCAATTACTCCTACGGAAGTGTTTCCCGACTAATGACATTGAAAAATGTTATAATTTGATTCCAAATATACCAAATTATTTTTAACATCTCGAAAGTTTTTTTTTTTTTAAATAATGCAGAGCTCTGGGACAAATAACAAAATATGTATTTGAAACCCCTATTTACAACTATATTTTGTATGGTTATGCAAATTAACAATAAATGAAACGACAAGAAGAAAACAATATTATATATTCATCATTGTCTGACGAAATTGTTGTAAATGTAGTGGAATGCCTTTATATTTTAAAGATGGCAAATTGCATTGTGCGCACAGGCTACATTACCTTATTCGATCAAATATCCTTATCACAAAATTGATGTATTTCTGAATTCATGAGTCCTCGTTAATAATAACTGCATCCGAAGTTATGTTGTATTTTAGGGGGGGGGGAAATACCCACATAAAGTGTAGGTCTACAAGACCACAATACTATCGACATACAAACAAAGTTACAAATTGTATGCAAGTGTGACCCAATAAAAAGTAAAACCTTAGACACCGTTTAGACATAGGAACAAACATATTATTAATAATAAACTTATTGTATGACTACTTGTAGCTTGTACTTACCGTTTCTGATTTAACTTTCGAATGTTGTCCTTACGATATTTTACTTTCTTCCTCTTCTGTGTCATGACTTCACACGGTTTTTAACGCCACTGTTTTGAACATCTTTACACACAATTTTTACATTTTTACAAACGTGTTAAATAGCATATATTTTACTGTATAACCAATAACCATTGAGATTTGAGAAAGCTTAGCAGATCAACCTTCCTCGACGCGTCCCTGAAAGTGTCTGGAAAAGACTGTGCCCGTGTGTATTATAGCTAGGGCTCCCATTCGTACCGTTTTAGCCGGGACAGTCCCTTTTTTGAGGTGGTGTCCCGGTGTCCCGGCTACTTGTAGTCGGGACGCCTAATTGTCCCGTTTTTTAGAATGGCGAACGACCGTGCTATTTTTACGGTCTAGCATTTGAATCGCCGCGCCTGCAATGCAACTCTTCACCCCGACCATGGCCAGTAACCAACCACTCACAAAAAACGAACTATAAAGATTCAACAAGTAAAGGTCAAGATCCAGGCTGCCAACAGTCAGGAGAAAGTGTCATTTTACGATAAACTATAGACAGATTTTCCTTTTTTGCGAAAAAAGTAACAAGAATATTGAAGGGATTGTTGAGTGTACAGTATGTTGTGACTTAAATATATCTCCTAATTTTCGTTTCAACGTCAACATTTTCGGGAAAAGGCGCGTAGGAAGGGGGGGGGATGGGAGAAATTATCCCCACTTTTTGCCGTGACACCCCCCCCCCCCCACTTCAGAAGAGCAATGACCAACAATTTCGACAATTTTCCATTGCTCTTGGACGTGATCGCGAACGTAATGATGCATTTCAATGGTTGTAACATGATCTATCGTCACTACCCCATTATTTTTTTTTGTAGTTTTATAGTTTTTACTTATAAAAAAATGCATTAATTTGGTATCGCATTCAGACCACTTATTTTTTCTAGAACGCACAAAACACACTCTAAAAACCTTATTTTCAAAATTTTCGCCTGCGGCGCTGTAGTTGGGGGGGGAAAGCCCCCCAAACCCCCCGGCTGGGGTCCCAAATTAGTTGTCCCGTTTTTGGGTTTTTGTATTATGGAGCCCTAATTATAGCCAATAGTCATATTTACTTGAGAACTGTTTAATTTATTTTGCCAGATAGCTCGGAGTTAGATATTCAAAGTTTACTTTACGATCGCTAGTTTTATAACATAAACACTAATTTAGTAATAACCCTTTTTCGTTTCTATCTTATACTGAGTTTGTATATTCATCATAAGAGGAAATGAAACAAAAAATTGGACCAGATCTTGTATAACCGTTGAACCAAGCCTTCAACTGCATATAGATGTGAACAATTACAAATCTATGGATCATTCATTATTATGTTTACGTTGGTGGCTCGTTGTCTCCCGTTTGAACACGATAGCTGCGGGAGTCGAGACGAAACCGAGGCACCATGGCCAGCCGCCCTCCCCTCCTTTAGGCTATCGCCGGCAAAAAATGTATCAATGCGCGTCCAAGCAATTCGCAATCATCACAGCAGAGTCGTATCAGTTCAAGTGTTGAAGAAGTTGCCGGACTGTAGCATGGAGCTATGTACAGATGAAGAAAAAAATCGATATAATTAGCATGGTTGTACGTAGGAAGTGTTTCTTGTGCTCAAATTAAAGATAAAAGTCAGCTCTAAATGTTGATGCCATCAGATTTGCGTGTTCGTCAGTAATTCATAGTGAAATATGTGGTCAAACGTTCAAACCGTCTAATGCGTGTTAGTTGACGCCGTATTTAATATCTATCAGTTCCGATAAAAAATTTGGAAATGTGGAACCTAGATGAGACAGACACATCGTTTCTTGACATTGTGCACCAATCCAAATGGAAATATATTTAACAGGTAAGACTCAAAGTACATTGTTAGGCCATAGGGCGTAGAACAAGTCGTCATAAATTCATAATTTTATATCGACTTTATAACAAAATAAATGTTTAATTGTGTTTCACAGACAAGGTTTGTGCCAAGATTTTGTGCAATGTGCAAAAAACTAGAAGTAATTATCTCCAACCATTAATTTTAATGGCCTGTTTTTAGGCCACAAGCGTAAAACCACTTGTTTTGGTTGTGACGTCACGCCTATGCAGGACCCTTAAGAATATTACTTTTACGTTATATATAAATATTTAAAAAAAAAACTTTTTTCATTGCAATGTTAAATTGGCATTTACCGTTAGTTAAGTTGTTTTGGATTGAGGGCGCGTCAACCGTTAGGCCATAAATGCGCCACTTTAGCCTTTTATTTTAAATGTGAGGAGAAGAGTCTCATGCTGGTCAGAACCAGCCACGGGCAGGGGGAGGAATAGGAGGTTCTCACGTCGCGGTCGTCATCGTCTTTATCGTCGTTCGTGTTGTTATTGTCGTCGTTATCGTCGTCATAGTCGGGAAGGTCGTCTAAGGATGGAGAAGGTCCCCGACGACGATTGCTAGAGCTCGCCTCTATCTTCGGGTAGTTTTTACTGGCCTACAAACTAGCTGATGTTTGCGAGATTGGCTTAACCGGTTAGGTCAGATTGGGCTGTGGTATTGTAAATAAGAAGAGAAAAGAAAATGATTGAGATGATGGTAATAGCAAAGAAATAAAACATTTATTTGAATAGAAAAATAAATGTATTTGATGTGAGGTTAATACTGTTAAAAATATCTCGAATCAGAAATGATTTGTAAAGTTGGATGGGTTGAGGTAT